>JARQOC010000005.1:311348567-311436039 GCA_033576535.1 Allobates femoralis
AGAGTTTCTGCGTACTCGGGAAAAATTGTAAAACACATTTTAAGGTCAATTTTCTTCTGTTTACCTTGTAAAAATGCTATATTTGAGGCTAAAGTACTATTTTTGTATGAAAAAGTAACATTTTTATTTTTTTCTTCAACATTGCTTTAGTTCCTATGAAGCATCTGAAAAGTTAATACACATATTGAATGTGGTTCTGAGTGGCATGTCATGTGCAGATTTTGAAATGGTGTCACTTTAGAGTGTTTTCTGTAATATAGGCCCCTCAAAGTAATTTCAAGTTTAATGTGCTCCCTAAAAAAAGTGACTTTGTAAATTTGGTTGGACAAATGTGAAATTGCTGATGAACTTTGAACCCTTCTAACTTTCTAACATTTTTTTTTTCAAATTTTTGCTAATGTAAAGTAGAAATGTGGGAAATATGTATTTTTTTTTGTGATTTAACAGAATAAAAATTCAAAGTTTGAAATTTGCAAAAAATGTCAACATTTTTGCCAAATTTCCAAAAAATTTTTCACAACTAAAAACAAAAGGTTATCATCCTCAATTTACCATTAACATGAAGTCTAAAGTGTCACAAAAACTTTCTCAGAATCATTAGGATCTGTTGAAGTGTTTTAGAGATATTACCTCCTAAATTGACACTAGTCAGAATTGGAAAAAAAAAAATGGCATTAAGGTCAAAACAGGCTAGGGGGCACGGGGTTAATATGATTTAATGTGAGAGAGGCTTAAGCCCCCATCATACAGATTGCTGCTGAGTCACAAGTTTTGTGATGTAACAGCCATCTCGCTATGTGTGACACGTAGCAGCGATAAGGCCACCGCTGTGATAACGCTGATCATTACGAACCGTTCAGGACCATTTTTGCTTTGTTAAACTCCTGCTGGGCAGCGTTCATCGCTGTGTTTGACAGGGACAACTACCAACGATCTCAATACTACGCCCAAGAGTGACAAATTCCCAACGACCGCTGGATTGCTTCTGCGTCACTGGTGAGATCTGACTGTTTGACATCTCACCAGCGACCACGTAGCAACACTCCAGCAATCCCGGCCAGGTCGTATTGGTGTCGGGATCGCTGGAGCGTCGCTCAGGTGACGGGGCCCTTAAGTTGCTTATTTTGGATATATTTGTGGCCTCAAGGACTATTAAAAGCCTTGATCTTGGAGTGATCTTTGTTGATTGAGCACACCTTGGAAAAGTAATGTTGGTCTGTATTTTCATTTGTACATAACCTGTCTATGGATTGGTGGATCCTAACAGTTTAGATATATTTTTATATTTCCATCATAATTTGTATTTATTTGTGCCCCGATAAACTTCCACAAATAACACTTTAATAGATCCACACTCTTTTATTAAAACAGGCCACCACTCATGTAATCTTTCCATATGGAAACAACAAACTCTAATTTCAGCTTCACGTTATCTGCTTATGTGAAAATGTAATGTAGTTTTTAGGTCAAAATTTGAAGTTTCCAACTTTCAAGCTCAATTGGAATTAGAGAGTTTATAGTGGAGGAAATAATAATAAAATGTCACTCCACTAGATGTGTGAAACAGCAGAACTCTTTATTATACATCGTTAGGCTTCAATATTTTAAAGTCAATCCCTGGTATAAAGGGAACCAACCAGCAGGATTTTCGCCTATGAAGTAAGTATAGTGCCATACATGCACCAGCACGCTGAAAGCAATCATACTCTAAAGGTATTATCACACGCCGCCATATGGCTTCCATCTCGCCGGCGATATAGCGGTGTGTAACGGTAAATTTAGTGGAGAGATGAAATGATGGATTGCAGAAATAAAACCTTTTGAAACTTACAGAAATGTAACCAGCATGCCAATCATCCTCTCCCTGTCTGCAGCATTTAAACAGAGTTGTTGTTTTTTGCTCCCTCATTTAGCCCCGCCCCTCAGGGGGCGGGGCTAACTGACTTTCTGGGAGAGAGACAAAACTCTGTTTAAATGCTGCAGACAGGGAGAGAATGATTGGCAGCGGTGGGCAGATTACACATGCAGGGGGTGTGAATCTGCCCTTGGCTGCAGCCCCTAGCCACCTCCTTAGTGGCTGGAGCATGTAAGTTTTCTAAGTGTATTATCTCGGGGTACAGGGCTGCTCAAGTGCTGGGGGACTCCTTGCCTGCATGCTGCAGACATGCTGCATCCAGTGCTGTAATTAGATCACCATGCCTGGTTTGGTGACAGGTCCTCTTTAATACCATTTTTCCTGATATCCTTGCATTTTAATGATGTCACTATTAAAATACCAATGTGCAAATGCTGACCGAAGTGAAAATGGCAGCACAGCACAAAATTTAAATAAAGTGGGGCAAGCCAAAAGGAGGAACATATATCTGAAGACCCGACCCACAAAGGCCTGCACTGCTGCATCGGGCAGTCATTTCTGCACACATTTCTGCAAGTTTCAAAAGTATATTTTGGTAATCCATCATTTCATCTCTGCACTAAAGGTGTATACTAGTGCCTGTATGGCACTGGGCTTACTTCATAGACGAAAATCCTGCTGTTTGGTTCCCTTTAAAGAGAACCTGACATCTAATCACTTCCACCCCCAGTTCATCACAAGTTTTACCCATCACAATGAAAAGGGTAAATAATGCTGTAAAAATCACCAACTGACTTGGACATAATATGAATTTTACATTCTGTTTTACACTTTAATTTTAATATTAGGAATTCTGCATTTTGTAGATAAATTGTTAAAATATTCACATGCCTTTCTGCTGGTGCTGCAGTCTACTGTATACTGCAGTGGATTTCTCTTGTTCAAACTAAAGGGCTCGTTTAATGTTTCAATGTGTCGGCGAACCGACCAACGATCCGACTTGACCTACATCGCTGGAACAACGTTCAATGATCGCTAGTGAGGTCTCACACGTACTGATATCAAGAACGACACAGCAACGATTCTGCGACAAGCAAACAATACTTGCGGTCATTTGGTTGCCTACGTCCTCCAGTTCTGAATAGGTCACATACCGATGCTGCAGGTTGAACGAACAATGAACGACTGATTTATGGTCCGCTTCATAATCCTCCGATCAACAATCAGCCGACTTATCGTTGGTTGATTCTACGTGTCACACGCAACGACGTTGTTACGATGTCGTTGCTCCGCCCCAAAACTTGTGACGTACCAACGATATCGTTAACAAGCCCTTTAGATAAAACTTGCAGATTTTTTTATCACGTGATGCCCTACCCTTTATACACTTGCATGGCTTCATGCACACACTACATTTTTTATGCGTTTTTGGTGCAGATTTTAAAGAATCTGCATGTCTATCCTTACCCCAGCAAAGTGTATGAGAATTCTGAAGTGTTTTGCATATGTTTCTTATTTTTTTCCTTGCAGATTGTGTGCAGAAAAAAATCTGCAGCCTGTCAATTCTTGGTGCCTGCATTTTTCAGCCCTTCCAGGCACTTCACTTCACTTCATGAAGAGAAACACATGACTTAAATCTGCATCAAAAACACTTTGCGTTTGTGGTGCATTTTTCTGCCAGATGATGCAGATTTGATGCATAAAATTTCTGCACCAAATATTCAGGGTGCACACATAATATTTAGATGTGGCACCTTTCAGTATCTGATGTAGGTAGTACCTTGTTTCTGCCTGTACCAGAAACAATGGGGCACTTGTACAACATTAATGAATAAAAATAAATAAAAATCAAAAAAGAAGCTACAGGAAGAATTTTGTACAGTCCGTAAGGAATCAATGTATTCCCAGCCTTAAAACAGAGTACGCAGATGATAATCCATTATTACAGTAAGCGGTAGACTCACACAGTAATTATCTAATAACCCCTTATAAAGGACCGTAGCTTCCTAATCTGTTTATAATTATCATTTCAATGATCCTGTGCATTAATGTCTGACCTTCAGCAACTCTGACCTGATCTTAATTAGCTCTAATATCAAATCATTACTATATAAGAAACTATCCATGACCAAATGAATGAACCCCAGGTACAGTTAATTTCTGGAGCAATTATCTTCTCATGTAGGGAGATTTAAATGATTATCTGCACAATTTCACACAGTTTTATGTAATTCTGCAACATTATAAATTCTGTTTCAAATCATATCTCAAATGCTAGGCATTACCATGGAATTTTTACAGTCAGTGGAGCTGGGATGGATTTATAGTGAGGTAATATAAGTTAATAGGGTTAGTGGTACCTTATTTAGCTGTGATAAGAGTGTCTGTTTATGGAATAAGGAAATTTAGTTTTTCCAAAAGAACATAATGCCCACTAGAAAGAATATCTGCAACCTTGTATACTAAAAGCTGTTTTCTATGCTAAATACAGTCTAATATTTCTTTTCACCTTCTAATATTCTACTTTATACTATGTTGGACATTGAGCTTTGGTACATGTCTAAAAGATTAAGTAAAACAGCTTTGTCTAAGAATATATCATTAGTGTATAGAATGTCACAAGGATTAGAATGAGATTTACTAAAACAAACACTTTAAATAGTTTACAAAAACCTGAAAGCTTTCTGCAGCTATGCAGAATAGTATAAATAGTGTGGCCCCTTTCTGCGGAGAGGACAGCTATGTATGTAGTGCCGTCATATGATCATGGCAGTCACTTTCATCACCTTCCACCGAACTGCAGATGTAAATAATCCTTAGCCAACTATCTAATCCCAGATGGAACTCCCAGTTACAGCTGCCATATCCAGCATCTTTTAAGGATTAGTAAATCCGTAGTTGATGACAAAAAAATCACCTTTATCTAGGTGCACGCACTAAGATATAAAATGACATACTGTAGTTTCTGAGAAGTTGTGAATTTAAATATTTGATTTAAATAGGTTCTGCGTCATTTATGGCTTTTGACATTTTGATATATATGTACAGTGCTGTGCAAATTAATCGGGACAAAGCATGTTTTTCTTGCATTAATTTTACTATTTCTGATAAGTGTTTTATCAGTTCTTGGTGTTGTTTTCCTTTTACTTCCACATTTTCCTTTTTGTTTTGGAGAAAACGATCCAGTTTCATTGTGTGTGCGAATTATTCTTGAAACGGTAGATTTTCCAATACCAACGGTGGAAGCAATTTCTCTTATGGTACCTTTACACGCTGCCACAGAGGGCAGCAACAGGCAGGCATCGCACGTGCACACGCACGTTTGCAACGGTGCCTAACGATCCCTGATGCCGCATATACACGCCACCACAAAGTGCTCCACAGAAGGTATTTGCGTTCCCCGGAAGTGCCGACGGGTGCCGCGGCTTACCTTCTGTGGAGCACCTTCCCTCATTTACACGCCGCTACCACAAGGGAATATGGGCGTACATATCGTGCGGCGTAAGTACATAGGCGTGCCAGAGTTGTGTATTACGCGATGCTCGTACGGTGATTGGACAATGCAATAGCATCATGATTGGCCAGCCAGCGCAGGAAGGCTGGCTAATACATGACGCTATTGCAAATGTGTAGTGTGACTGGTCAGCTCGTTAAATATGGCGCCCTGTGCAGGGACAACCAATCGTAACGCAGGAGCTTCCACCAATGATTGCTGATGGGGCGTGGTATCCATGACGCCGTGGCACGCCCCAGCGATTACGCTAGGCCACGCAAATACCTTCCTGTGCCCCGATTACACGCTGCCACCATAGGAATTGTTCCTTCTTGTTTTTGAGCACGGCTCTGACATAGGTGTCCGAAGATACAGGAAGGAAACTCCTAAATTACACGCCGCCACTTCGCGGTGTTTTCAAGGCAACAGGCACAATTGTGTCCGATGCCTGCCGGTTTCTACCTTTCTGTGGCGGCGTGTAAAGGTACCATTACAGTCAGACTTGTATGTCCATTAAGAGTAATAATTCTAGACCTCTTCCGTGGAGTAACATCCATTTTTCCAGGCATGAATCACACAGAGAAAAAGTACACTAAACCATTCCTCACAGAAACAAGCTCTCAACTGAAGCTGAGGGGGCAACTAGCTGTTATTTTCTGACTAAAACCAGTCAAACCACATTTTGTTACTCAAGGTTGTACACTAACACCTGTTCAAAGCAGTTAAAACTGGTTTATATCACTGAATGGTAACCAACTTTTACTTAAATATATGCTTTGCCCCTATTAATTTGCACAGCACTGTATATATATATATGAACAATTAATTTACAATAGTTAAATTTAAAGTGAACCTGTCACCCCCTTTCGGTGTTCTAAACTATGCCCACCAGCTGTAAAATGATGTAATTGGGGTTCCTGTAACCCCTCCATATGCCCAGACGTCCCCCTGCATACCTCAGAAATTACCTTTTATTCTCTCCCATGCTGCATGTAAAAGACTCCTGAAAAGGTCTGGTAGGGCTCCTCCCTGTGGTCCGCCCTGCTGCCTCCAGAATCCGTCCGGCACGTCGTCGTCAGACTCAGCGACTGTTATTCCTGTACCAGTCACTAGGCGGTGCCGGATTCCTTCAGCTAGTGGGGTCGATAATAGGAGGGCCATGCGCTCATCGGGTCCTGCTCTTTTGGTACCTGCCTCTGTTGCTGGGCATTGCCGTGCTCCTCCTGTGGATCATGCTGGTTACAGGAGAGAGATTCCTGCAGAGGCATCTGGTAGGTGCAGGCTTCGTTCCTCTATCAGACTTGGGCTGGTTAGTACCAGTCATGCGTCACCATCTGGCCTGGTTGTAGGGGCGGTCTGGATGAGGTCATCATGCTGTGAGCTCCAGCCTATGAGAGGAAACCGCGCCCTTCAAATACCTTAGAGACTGTCCAGCAAGCCATCAGATATATTCTTGATTTTTCCAGCTATCTAGGTTTTGCTCTATTATATTGACTCTGACCCTTGCCTGGACTTTGACCCTTCTACCACCTGACGATATTGTACTTTTGCTACCCTCCAAGTTTTTTGATGCTGCTTTCTGTCTACGCTTTTGGATCCTGACTTTGTCTATTCCCTTACCTCCGAGCCTTATCCCTTCATGGCAACCTCCCTGCTCTGGTCTCCTGCTCAACTATACGCAGCTACCTCCTGGGCTCTGTTGTAATTCCAAATCCCTGTATAGAGGTAAGGGGCCTCGGAGTTTCTCGGGTTGCTGCCTACCAGCAGCTCAGCCTTTGCAGCAGATGGTCATCACACCGCACCGCTCTATTTAAGCTTCCACCCCTCCTGTGTATACATGTTGAGTGAAAGGCAATACTCTTGCTCCTGTGCAGTGGCACAGGTAACTGTGCTCCATTGAAGGCGCAGTGCCCAAAGTCTCGCGAGATTCTACTGCACAGGCGCAAGACTTCACAAATCTCACGAGACTTCGGGCACTGCATCTTCAATAGAGCACAATGACCTGCACCACTGCGCAGACGTGAGAGTATTGCCTGTCACTCAACATGCATACACAGGAGGGGCAGCAGTTTCAATAGAGCATGTTTGCAGGCAACAGGGCGGCGAGGACCACAGAGAGAAAACCCTCAGGACCTTTTCAGGAGTCATTTACATACAGTGCAGGAGAGAATAAAAGTTAATTTCTGAGGTATGCAGGGGGAGATCTGGGCATATTGAGGGGTTACTGGAACCCCAATTACATTATGTTACAGCTGGTGGGTACAGTTTAGAACGCCCAAAGGGGGTGACAGGTTCCATTTAAGGATTTCTATGATTTGTGTAGTAGAAGCCAATTATTACAGTAATTGAACACAACTGCAGCTCATTTTCCAGTTACCCTTTTCTGCCATTCAATATTCATTGTTGTTCTAACTTAAAGAGGTTGTGCCACAATACTATATGCTGTTAAAGCTGCAGATTTCTTGTAAGTAAATATTTTTGTAATTCAAATGCATTAAAAATGATGCTCCATTTGAAAGATATGTACTGATAATGTTTAATTTGGCACCCCCATACTGTCAATACTACGGCTGCTTTATCTATCCTGTTAACAATTTCTACAGGCCTAGTATCCAAGCCATCTCTGCTATGTATCTCTCTGTATAAGTCAGATGAGAAGGGGACACTCCAGGTCTGGTCGAAGCCATCTGGAGTGCCCAGGTCACACCGGTAAACTGGAACCAAGGTGGTTCTGATCAGGTTTATCCCAAATCGCAGACCAACGCGTTGTAGGCCTTCGTAAGGGAGCCACGACACCCACCATGAAGCCTAACTTCTGTCCCGCAGCTAGGTCCAAGACGCCAAGAGGTAACAGTGACTTAAGACAACAGACCTGGGGACTAGTAACCAGGCTTCAGGGTGGGAGGGCAGAGAGCCCTTGTGTACAGAGACTGAGAAAGATAATTGAGAGACACCTCTGACGGACTCTGTGGTGAATCCTAAAATCTGTGGCTGCTATCCCCGGTGAGCCAGTACCGTGTACCTTATCCATTTGGTACCAGTAAAAGAACTGTTTGAGCTGATCTGATCTCTGGCTTCATTTAATCCGTCGCCCGAAAAGCCTCTGCAGCACCACAGAGAATTGGACTACAACTCCCCTCATCTACCCCGCCGTGCTGAGGAAAAGCTCCACCTGTGGGGAGCTATACTACCTCTGCTGCACCACACCATCACCTCAGTGCCCAACTGCAGCGCTGGTAACCGCTTACCAGACACCACCGGTGGCATCACGTATAATCCCCAATCATCATCCCCATCAGCCATTGAATGCCCAGGGCACGGAACTGGGACCAACCAGCCGTGATCCCCCACCGAAGCACAGTACGATTTTAATCCATTACAGCGTAATGTGTTATCATTGGTTGTCTTTGTGACAGAGGTCCTAGCTGCATTGAGATCATTAACAAGTTCAATCCTGTGTAGTTTTAGGCTGATCTCTCACCTTCCTCATGATCCTGGATACCCCACGAGGTGAGATTTTGCATGGAGCCCCAGATCGATCTATATTGACACTCATTTTGTTTTTCTTCCATTTTCTTACTATTGCACCAACAGTTGTTCCCTTCTCAACCAGCTTCTTACTTATGGTTTTGTAGCCCATTCCAGCTTTGTGCAGGTCTAGGATCTTTTTCCTAAACAAAGGGAAAATGGATACTGGAGCTGCTCTGGGCCTGGGTGTTTTCTAAATCCTCCTCTTTGAGGACCTGGGAAGCATCTTAACTACAATAACAGTGGTAGGACCTGCAGTGATGTCACATCAAGCCTGAATCAAGTGACCTCCTGGATTCACAGTGGCTGAGGCTGGACTACAGGCCAGCTTATTGTGCAGTTTCCTAGCGGGAGCTCCTCTGCTTCCAGGCATATACCGTGCATGACTGCACAACCCCCCAGGTGAGTGGCCAATTGGTTTGCAATCTGTTTACCCTCGAGACCACCAGGTTTCACACATCGCGGTCTTGTACCTTTTGTTTCACATAGGATCTTTTCTCTGACATTCTTAGAAAGCTCTTTGGTCTTGCCCATGTTGTAGAGGTGAGAGTCTGACTACTACTCGTGCATTCCTTAATCATCTCCCGCCTTGATTATTGCAACCTCCTACTCTCCGGCCTCCCCTCTAGCACTCTTGCACCACTCAAAGCTATCCTAAGCTATGCTGCCCAACTAATCTACCTGTCTCCCCACTATTCCCCAGCCTCTCCTCTCTGCCAAGCCCTTCACTGGCTTCCTATTGTCCAGAGACTCCAGATCAAAACCCTTCGGATGACATACAAAGCCATCCACAACCTGTCCCCTCCATACATCTCTGACATGGTCTTCTGGTACTTATCTACATGCAACCTGCTTTCCTCACAAGATCTCCTTCTCTACTCCTCTCTTATCCCTTCTTTGCACAACAGCATACAAAATTTTTCCTGTGCTTCCACCATACTCTGGAAATCTCTGTCCCAACATATCAAACTCTCACCTACCATGGAAACCTTCAAAAGGAACCTGAAGATTTCCCTCTTCCGACAAGCCTACAACCTGCAGTGATCCTCAGTCTACCAGACCACTGCAGAACCAGCTCTAACCTCTCCTACTGTATCCTCACTTATCCCTTGTAGACTGTGAGCCCTCGCAGGCAGGGTCCTCTCTCCTCCTGTACATGTTTCTTGTACCTGTCTATGTATGCCCCTTTTTCACATGTAAAGCACCATGGAACAAATGGCGCTTTAATAATAAAAAAAAATAATAATAATTACTTGAGTGTGTGGACGGGAATCTTTTATCCAGGTAACAATTTAAGACCGCTATCTTTAATGCAGGCAATAAGTTGATTAGCAGTGTCTAACTGGTCTGTAGGAGCCAGAACTCCTAATGGTTGATAGGGGATCAAATACTTATTTTATTCTGCAAAATGCAAAATACATTTATATAATTTAGACAATGTGATTTTCTGGATTTTATTTTTGATATCTCTCACTGTTAACATTAACCTACCCTTAAAATTATAGACTGTTCATAAGGTAAAAAATGTTTGTACTGTGTTAGCCAGTAGATAGAAAAATATTAGAATCTGAGAGTCCTCAGTGGTTGATACCTTTTAATGGTTAACTGAAAAGATGGTAAGAAAAAGCAAAGTAAGCTTTCAAGACGCTATGGCCTCTTCATAAAGCTAATAATGACACAAATTATGAAGACACACACATATATATAATAATACAATCTGTACCTCTTATCTCGGAACTTTGTTTTTACCTCCCCAGCTCCTCTCCCCCTCCCAAGACTGACTACTATTTTCTGCTTTATGTCACCTGTTGTATTTACTGAGTAATCCTACCCTGTATATGTATATATGTGTGTGTCTTCAGAATTTGTGTCATTATTAGCCTGTTAAAGAGGCCATAGAGTCTCGAAAGCTTTCTTTGCTTTTCTTACCATCTTTAGTTAGCCATTAAAAGATATCAGCAACTGAGGACCCTCAGATTCTAATATTTTCTAGACTGTTTATGTCTTTTTAAGTGGGTAAGCTTACAAAATCAGCAAAGGATTAAATACGTATTTCCAAAACTGTATGTCATTTGTTTCCAACAGCTCCTAGTCTCTCCTCCCAAATGCCTTCCTCCTTTCCCACAGCTCCTAATTTTTCCTTCCACTTGTCCCGCATTTCTCACAGCTCCTGGTCTCTACTTTCAAATATCCTCTTTCCCCACAGCTTCTGGCCTCTCCTCTGACATGTCCTCCTTCCCCACAGCTCCTGGCCTCTCTCCCCACATCCCATGATCTCTCCTTCCACATGTTATCCTTCCTCACGACTCCTGGCCTTGATCGTAAAATATATCTATCTGTAAAATGTAAAATGGCCTAGGCTTGCATTATACACCTTGGTGCTAGCATCCATGTTCCAAGTGTACTGGCTAAACTTGTGTTTAGCATGGCAGGGGGGTTCATTACAAATTATTTAAATCATATGAAAATGCTTGCTCTGTTGGTAACTTTTGACAATCTTGGCTGTGTGGGCTAAAAGTGGAAACAGTCTCTGTAAAGGGCTTTTATTACAATTGGTGCTCTGCAGGTGAACTTTGCCAAACTTGGTTGTGTGGGTCAACTGTGTAAAAGGCTCTGTAGGGGACTAAGACAAAAACTGATGCTTTTCATGTGAACTTTGCCAATCTTGGCTCTTTGGGTCAACTGTGTAAATAGGCGCTGTAAAGGACTTTATGAAGGCTGTTGCTCAGTTTTTAAACTCTTGTATTTGTGGGTCAACTCTTAAAAATTGCACTTTGTGGGTTTTTTTTATAAAAAAATTTCTCTGTGGGGGAACTGTGCCAATCTTGGCTGTGTGGTTCAAATGTTTTAACAGGCACTGTAGGGACCTATGTTTAAAATTGTTGCTCAGCGGGTGAACTTTGCCAATCTTTGTTTTGTGGGTAGCCTGAGGAAACAGGCTCTGTACGGGCCTTTTGAAAAATTGCTGCTCTGTGGTGTAGCCCTATCAATATAAGCTGCGTGAATTTGAGTGCTGTCTTGCGTTGCTTAGAGCATTCTTGCTGATGACTCACAGTAGATAGTCATGTTTATCACAAATCTAACTGTACTTTTTAACTACAACAGCTGTAGTGTACGCTACTGGAGCAAAGAATTTGTGGGGCAACTGTTAAAAAGGCAGTATAGTTATCAGTACCCTCCTGTAAGCACAGAGTTGGTACCTAAGAACCATAGGCATCTTTCTTTAACATCCCCCCCTTGCAGTGTGAGCACCTAGTCAAGCACCAGTCATTTCTGCTTTTTGATGACTCCACAGGCTGGTGTTCCATGGTTAACCAATGTAAAATTGTTGCTCTGGGGTGGATTTCTTCCAATCTTGGCTGTGAGGGTCAACAGAGAAATTAGGCTCTTTAGGGGCTTTTTTAAAAATTGCATGATTTGTGGTGGATCTCTACCAATTTTGGCTGTGAGAGTCCATGGGGAAAACAAGCTCTGTAGAGGCCTTTTAAAAATGTTGTGTTCTTTGGGGGAACTCTGCCAATCTGGGTTTTGTGGGTCAACTCTGAAAACAGGCTTTGTAAGAAGTCAAATGATGCTCCTTTCCCTCTGAGCCTTGCCAACAGTGGCTTTCTACCACATATGGGGTATCAGCACACTCAGGAGAAATTGCACAACACACTTCTGTTACCCTTGTGAAATTGCAATATTTGGGGTTAAAGTAAGATTTTTAGTGTAAAAAGTAACATTTTCATTTTTTTCTTCCATATTGCTGTAAAGTACCTAAAGAGATAATACATTTATTGAATATGGTTTTGAGCATATTGAGGGGTGCAGTTTTTAGAATGGTGTCCTTTTTTGGGCATTTTCTGTAATATAGGCCTCTCAAAGTCACTTCAAATGTGACGTGGTCCCTAAAAAATTGTTTTGCACATTTTGTTGGAAAAATGAGAAATTTTCTCAGAAACCTTTAACCCTTCTAACATACTAGCAAAATAAATTGTTTAAAAATAGTGCTGTTGTAAAGTAAACATGTGGCAAATATTATTTATTAACTATTTTGTGTGATATAACTTCCTGGTTTAAAGGCATAGTACTTCAAAATCACTTCCTCCACTTTTTTTGCCGTTCTCTCACCCTAATCAACAAGCTTGTTACATCAAATATGGATGCCATAGCTCATAAAATGGTAAAATCACATCCAAGAGCTCAAACATAGAAAACTTGCCCATGTCTGAACTGTTTACAGCGCAATAATGTCCTGCGAGGAGACAAGCTGTACCATCCACATACAGGTAGGGGTATTCCAATCAAGGGTTTCATCATATACGATACGCCATTAGTAATATATGCTATTAAATTTCCATGTGACGTGCTATGTATTGGAGAGACTACTCAGCCTAGTAAAGGCAGTATCTCTAAACACAAGGACACTACTCATTTGCAAGTGACTCAATCCTCAATCTTCCCCTACACTTTCATTTCCATAAAATGGGTCATGGGCAAAGGATGAATGAGATTTTTACACTACAGCTCCAAAATAAGAAAACATTTTGGATACATAGCTTTCAGACATTGGAACATAGGTACCTCTATAGGAGTGTCATAAGTCTTTCTGTGTTTTTTTTACATTGATTTTTTTTACACTTTGTTATATTATTATTTCCTTCATTAATTCTCCTTTTTTTCTCCTTTTTTATTTAGGAAATAGATCATAACTAACTGTAGATTTCTGGATATTCATCACTTTATATTTTCATATCATGTTATTTTATTTTTCCTTTTTCTCTTCTTCTTTCTCTTTAATTTTCTTCTCTTCTTTCCCTCTGTTTTACTTTCTACTTCTATTATAAATCAGTTCTCATGATCTAATGTGATCAGCTATCATCTATTCTTTATTGCTGTAAACTGTTGTCAACCACATAACTCTCTATGAAGCCAAATGTGACATTCATCCATTTGAGCTCCCATAGCATGGCCCTGCTTGCCAGTCATTGCGCTTCACTTCTGATGCCCGCACCTCATGTGATGTCCCGGTGAACAATTTATAACTCTGATGCTTCAATGGTAGAGGCACAATCCTGATGCACTTTCTTCAGCACTACCTACCTACATCTCCAATCGTGACTCACTCCAGGTGAGTCAACTACTTTATCCATTTTAAGACACAGATAGTTTTTTATTCTGCGCATGCCCTATTACTTTACTACAATCTATAAACTCTAGTCTCCCTTCCAATTGAGTCAAAGTCCTATTTTTGTTATTGCCAATGCTCTTCATCTATTTTACTTTACTATATCTGGTATCTACACTTATGTCCTTTACATATTTGCTCTTTTCAAACTTCCAAATCTTCTTATATCTATAGGGAAAATATGGTCTGATGTTAATTTTTTTTCAAATGTATAGACCTTTGACTATTTTTGTAATTTTATTTATCTATATATCCATATTTGGGATTTTATTTGATTTGCCTACCTATCCATTTTTTGCATTTTTTGGGTTAATTATTTACAGGATATGCTTGATGAAGGTCTGCATGACTAAAACATCGCTGACTGTTACTTGTAATAATGTGGTCCAAGATCAGTGTATTTATTCATGCCAACCAACTTTGAGTGATGGATATTTTTCTACATAGTTCCAAATATAAGAGGATGATGTAAAAGAATGTAACCTTCCAGTATGACAATGACACTAAGAATACCGCCAAATCAACAAAAGAATGTCTTCACCAGAAGAAGATTAAGGTTTTAGAATGGCTCAGCTTAGCCTAGATCTGAATCAACTTGAAAATTTGTGAGTTGACCTGAAAATCACCGTACAAAGTAGATGCCCTCACAATCTGACAGATTTGGAACACTACTGCAAGGATGAGAGGGCAAAGATGGCCAATTCTAGATGCGCGATGCTGATATATTCCTAACAAAATAGACTTAATGCTGTCATAAATTCAAAGAGAACTTCAGCAAAGTATTAGTTGAAGAGTGTACATATCCAACCATATTTTTTTGTTTTTTATTTTTTTCTACCTGAAATGTTTTTCTAGTTTTCTATTGAATTATACAGATTGTAGGTAACATTAAATAGAACCTGTCATGCAAAAAACAATTATTAACCTCCACTGCAGGGTTAATCTGTGGGTTAATAGTGTTGTAAAATTGTTTGTGCAGAGGAAAAACAGTTTTAGAACAATATTAACCTGCAGATTTGCCACACAGTTGCGAGTTAAAACAGTTTTTGACATTACCTTTATTCCTCCTGGCAGCCTCTGGCTTTTAGCCATAGATGTGCAGCCAGATCAGTCAACTTTCAGTATACAAACGTGGTGGTAATCATGCCCTGGCACTGACTGACAGCTGGCTCAGCAATGCACCAATACAGAGCCAGTTGTTAGTCAGTGTTGGAGTATGGTTACTGCTACCACTATGTACACCACATGTACTCAGTTAAAACCGAAACTGATCCAACTGTGCCTTTTTGACTGATATCAATTGTGAATGTAAACTGTTAGCTTTTTAATTTGTTTTCATGTGTCCCCTTGGTGCTTCTGCTTAATTAACTGCTGGGAGCAAGCATTATACAGAATCAGTCTCCTTTACCCACTGCCAGTTTAAAATATAGTTAATAGTGATAATCGACCACTAAAATACATGGGTACTTGTTACTCCAATTTAGTACTTCAGAATGCTCAGGTGCTCGACTTGAATAAAAGGTATAATGGTAGTCAAAAGGAAACTCATGCCTTTTTGCAGAAGACCCTTCCAGGAAGGCTAAAGTGAAGAAAAATCACTAAAATTGATGGAAATAGCATAGATAAAATGCCTGATGCATCTCTGACTCCCAGGTCGCTGCTGGTCAGAGTATTATGCCACTTTTAGAGACTGAAACTAAACCATTTAAACCAAAGATAAAATGGATTTTGAAGGGAAACGTTTTAGGAAACATTGTAAATGAGAGTAAGAAAGGCTCCTCCACCACTTAGGTTATGCTTACACGTAGCAATTTTGCACTTTATCATTTCTTTTAATGGTGAAAAAAAATTAGATAAATGTAGTTTAAGCATTTTACTACCTTATCTGGGCATGTGGTGTGCGGGACTTTGAACCTCACAAAGCCTATTCAGACAATGCAAGAGCTGCCAAAAATTAGAAGGATAGAGGAAAGATGGATCTTGATACACCCTGTCTAAGACATAAACAAATCCACCTCTACACAACTGATGACACCTTCTGTTCAGACCTTTCACAAAGGCTTTGCCATGGCCTGAGTTGTGGTATAAGGGCTCAAGGATTGCTCCTGCCCCCTGGCTACCAGGATAGAGACTTCTAGGGCAGCAGTGGGCAACTACAGTCCTTAAGGTCTGCAAACAGTGCAAGTTTTCAGGATTTCCTTAGCATTGGGCAAGTAGTAATTTCATGACCTGCAGAGGTGATGATTACACCACCTTGTGCAATGCTAAGGAAATCCTGAAAACATACACTGTGTGCGGCCTTTGAAAACTGCATTTCTCCAGCCCTTATTCTACAGGAGTGTGTGTAGTGTCTTACATTTCCACATCTCACACCTTTAGGCCACAGGCCTGTGGCATGTTCGCCAGAATGTGTAGGGCAGTATCAAAGCACTTCTTAGTTTGCAGAAACAGTCCAGCATACAAGGAGTTAAGTGAAAAAGGTATACTGTAGCAACTTTTAAAAAAGTACATGTTGGTACATGATTAATTGTTCATACTTACAATACACAGTGATAACTGTAAAATAGGCAATAGTTAGGACACACTATATAATAAATCTAAAAGACATATATAAATATACACAGCACTAGATGGCGGACTGATTCTAACGCATCGGGTATTCTAGAATATGTATGTAATTGATATACTGTGACTGACAGAACTTGTTTAGTCAATGTGAGTGAACTACATATATATATATATATATAGCAGCGCTATGGTATATGGTGGTACATTACAGCACATGTATAGCAGCACTATAGTATATGGCGGTACATTATAGTACATTTATAGCAGCACTGTGGTATATGGCGGTACATTACAGTACATGTATAGCAGCACTATAGTATATGGCGGTACATTACAGCACATGCATAGCAGCGCTATGGTATATGGTGGTACATTACAGCAATGTATAGCAGCGCTAAGGTATATGGTGGTAATTTATAGTATATGTATAGCAGCGCTATGGTATATAGTGGTACATTACAGCACATATATAGCAGCACTATAGTATATGGCGGTACAATATAGCACATGTACAGCAGCACTATAGGATATGGCAGTACATTACAGTACATGTATTGCAGCACTATGGTATATGGCGGTACATTATAGTACATGTATAGCAGCGCTATAGTATATGGAGGTACTTTAAAGCATATGTATAGCAGTACTATAGTATATGGCGGTACAGTATAGCACATGTATAGCAGCACTATAGTCTATGACGATACATTACAGTACATGTATAGCAGCGCTATGGTATATGGCAGTATATTACAGCACATGTATAGCAGCACTATAGTATATGGCGGTACATTACAGTACATGTATAGCAGCGCTATAGTATATGGCAGTACATTACAGCACATGTATAGCAGCGCTATGGTATATGGCGGTACATTACAGCACATGTATAGCAGCACTATAGTATATGGCGGTACATAATAGTATATGTATAGCAGCACTATAGCATATGGCGGTACATTACAGCACATGAATAGCAGCACTATAGTATATGGCGATACATTTCAATACATGTATAGCAGCAATATAGAATATGGCGGTACATTATAGTACATGTATAGCAGCACTATAGTATATGGCGGTACATTAGAGCACATGAATAGCAGCACTATAGTATATGGCGGTACATTATAGTACATGTATAGCAGCAATAAAGTATATGGCGGTACATTACAGCACATGAATAGCAGCACTATAGTATATGGCGATAGTGGTCAGCGCAGCAGCGCGGTGGGCAGAGTGGTCAGCGCAGTAGCGCGGTGGGCAGAGTGGTCAGCGCAGCAGGGCGGTGGGAGAAAGCATTCACAACTATATCAATGTGGGCCAATAAATTAAGGAGTTTTAAATAAGCATATGACAGTGAAATGTCTGAGTTTGCTACAAACTATGGTTGTTAATTGATTCAATCCAAAATTGAATGTATTATGGTGATGTACATTCTTTAATTATCATTTTTTATTTAAGTAGATGACATTTTTTGATGACAAAGTATAACTGATATAAACGTCTGGACGACAATGATTTCTTTCCTTGGACTATAAAAATGTCTCAACAAATCATCTTCTAGGACAGGGGAAGAAGTATGAGTGCTCAGAACTGTGAGACATCAGAGGCAAATGGAACTACTACTTCTGCCTTAAATACTTTGCACGTGTATATCTCCTATGTATTTGTTATCTTGTATGATTATCGAGCCCTCCTGATGAACCCGAGTTGGGGAAAATGCTTCAAGCGGGTTTAAGAATATATGATATACTGTATATTTAGAATATTTTAACGATTGTTATAAGTTATCGAGATATCTAATCTAGGTGCTAACTGGAAATGTGGGCATCCCAAGTATATACTCACAAATGTTTATGATTTGTATGCTCAATTATGTGGTATTGGGAATGGGCATACAATCAGACATGTATCTTGAAGGTGTTTGTATAAACTGAGGAATTTAAATCAAGAATCTACCCTCTGCCAAGGTACCCTGTATAGCAGGGAATCGTAGGTATTATAAGAATCTTAATGTGACTATTAGTGTGGTCATTTCGGCCTGTTTGTATTTTTCTCTTTTTGTATATATACTGGTGATGTAGAAAACTTTTTAAATAGTATCTAATAAAAATAGTTTTATATAGGTATAATGGCTGCGCAGTCTTGAAGAATGTTAAACCGTGGAATATCTTCTTGTGGTTGTTGGCTGTACATGGCACTAGCAATGAATGGAAAGACAAAATGCCCTGACTAAATGTCTCTAATACGCTATTTTGTTTCCAGAAGCTCTCCCTATGCTTTTTATAGCTAAGAGAAATATTATTAGAGAATAGAATCTATTTCAATTGGCCCTGAAAGGATATTTGGTTGTATGTGGCAGCAACAATGTACAGAAAGGCAATATTCCCTGACTAGATGCATCTAATACTCTATATCTTCCCCAGCAGCTCTCCCTTTACTAATTGTAGCTAAGAACAATATTTTTATTATTGAATTAAATTTATTTCAATAGGCCCAGAAGGACATTTGGTGGTACAACGCAGTATCAATGTACGCAAAGGCATTAAAGAATCCCTGAGTAAATGAATTCAATACTACTCTCTACTCTCTCCCTAAACTAATTCCACCTAAAAGGGATATTATTAGAGAACTAGATGGCGGCCCGATTCTAAAGAATCGGGTAGTCTAGAGTCCATATATAGTTTATTTACTAATAGTTAGGGAAGTGCGGTGAAATTAATTGTGTGTATACAGGTGGCTCAGTGGGTAGCAGAGTATACGGTGGCTCAGTGGTTAGCACAGCGTGGTGGCTCAGTGGTTAGCACTGCGCGGTGGCTCAGTGGTTAGCACTGCGCGGTGGCTCAGTGGTTAGCACTGTGCGCGGTGGCTCAGTGGTCAGCACTGTGCGCGGTGGCTCAGTGGTCAGCAGTGAGTGCGGTGGCTCAGTGGTCAGCAGTGAGTGCGGTGGCTCAGTGGTCAGCAGTGAGTGCGGTGGCTCAGTGGTCAGCAGTGAGTGCGGTGGCTCAGTGGTCAGCAGTGAGTGCGGTGGCTCAGTGGTCAGCAGTGAGTGCGGTGGCTCAGTGGTCAGCAGTGAGTGCGGTGGCTCAGTGGTCAGCAGTGAGTGCGGTGGCTCAGTGGTCAGAAGTGAGTGCGGTGGCTCAGTGGTCAACAGTGAGTGCGGTGGCTCAGTGGTCAGCAGTGAGTGCGGTGGCTCAGTGGTCAGCAGTGAGTGCGGTGGCTCAGTGGTCAGCAGTGAGTGCGGTGGCTCAGTGGTCAGCAGTGAGTGCGTTGAGATTGGTGAGCGCAGTGGTGTGGGCAGAGTGGTCAGCGCAGCGGCGTGGGCAGAGTGGTCAGCGCAGTGGCGTGGGCAGAGTGGTCAGCGCAGTGGCGTGGGCAGAGTGGTCAGCGCAACGGCGTGGGCAGAGTGGTCAGCGCAACGGCGTGGGAAGAGTGGGCAGCACACAGATACACACACACACTCACTCCGCTATACTTACCAACGACCCTGCGTCTTCCCCGCCGCCTGGATCCTGAGTCGACATGTCGCCGCTCCCGGACAACTGGATCCAAGATGTTGTCCGGGTAGTTTGGCAAGACATCTTGGACGCTATATTGGATCCAGTAGTTCGGGGGTGGCGACATGTCGACTGAGGATCCAGGCAGCGGATGCAGGGCTGGTGTTAAGTATAGCGTAGTGTGTGTGTGTACAAAGTTGAGGGAAGTGCGGACAAAGTGACGGAAGTGCCTACATACACACATATATACACATATTGTACATTGCATATGGAGGGCAGAGGACAGGGGAGGCAGGAGGGCAGAGGACAGGGGAGGCTGGAGGGCAGAGGACAGGGGAGGCTGGAGGGCAGAGGACAGGGGAGGCTGCAGGAGCGGGCAGAGGAGGCTGCAGGAGCGGGCAGAGGAAGCTGCAGGAGCAGGCAGAGGACAGGGGAGGCTGCAGGAGCGGGCAGGGGAGGCTGCAGGAGCAGGCAGGGGAGGCTGCAGGAGCGGGCAGGGGAGGCAGCATAAGTGGGCAGGGGAGGCTGCAGGAGCGGGCAGAGGACAGGGGTGGCTGCAGGAGCGGGCAGAGGACAGGGGTGGCTGCAGGAGCGGGCAGAGGACAGGGGAGGCTGCAGGAGCGGGCAGAGGACAGGGGAGGCTGCAGGAGAGGGCAGAGGACAGGGAGGCTGCAGGAGCGGGCAGAGGACAGGGGAGGCTGCAGGAGCGGGCAGAGGACAGGGGAGTAGGCAGAGGACAGGGGAGCCGGCAGGAGCGGGCAGAGGACAGGGGAGGCTGCAGGAGCGGGCAGAGGGCAGGGGAGGCTGCATGAGTGGGCAGAGGGCAGGGAGGCTGCAGGAGTGGGCAGGGGAGGCTGCAGGAGCATGCAGAGGGGAGGCTGCAGGAGCGGGCAGAGGGCAGGGGAGGCTGCATGAGCGGGCAGAGGGCAGGGGAGGCTGGAGGAGCGGGCAGGGGAGGCTACAGGAGCGGGCAGGGGAGGCTTCAGGAGTGGGCAGGGGAGGCTGCAGGAGTGGGCAGGGGAGGCTGCAGGAGTGGGCAGGGGACAGGGGTGGCTGCAGGAGTGGGCAGGGGACAGGGTGGCTGCAGGAGCGGGCAGAGGACAGGGGAGGCTGCAGGAGCGGGCAGAGGACAGGGGAGGCTGCAGGAGCGGGCAGAGGACAGGGGAGGCTGCAGGAGCGGGCAGAGGACAGGGGAGGCTGCAGGAGCGGGCAGAGGACAGGGGAGCCGGCAGAGGACAGGGGTGGCTGCAGGAGCGAGCAAAGGACAGGGGAGGTGGCAGGAGCGGGCAGAGGACAGGGGAGGTGGCAGGAGCGGGCAGAGGACAGGGAGGCGGCAGGAGCGGGCAGGGGAGGCTGCAGGAGCGGGCAGGGGAGGCTGCAGGAGCGGGCAGAGGACAGGGGTGGCTGCAGGAGCGGGCAGAGGACAGGGGAGGCTGTAGGAGCGGGCAGAGGACAGGGGAGGCTGCAGGAGCGGGCAGAGGACAGGGGAGGCTGCAGGAGCGGGCAGAGGACAGGGGAGGCTGCAGGAGCGGGCAAAGGACAGGGGAGGCTGCAGGAGCGGGCAGAGGACAGGGGAGCAGGCAGAGGACAGGGGAGGGCTGCAGGAGCATGCAAAGGACAGGGGAGGCTGCAGGAGCGGGCAGAGGACAGGGGAGGCTGCAGGAGCAGGCAGAGGACAGGGGAGGCTGCAGGAGCGGGCAGAGGACAGGGGAGGCAGCAGGAGCGGGCAGAGGACAGGGGAGGCTGCAGGAGCAGGCAGGGGAGGCTGCAGGAGCGGGCAGAGGGCAGGGGAGGCTGCAGGAGCGGGCAGGGGAGGCTGCAAGAGCAGGCAGGGGAGGCTGCAGGAGAGGACAGGGGAGGCTGCAGGAGCGGGCAGAGGACAGGGGAGGCTGCAGGAGCCGGCAGAGGACAGGGCAGCCGGCAGAGGGCAGGGGAGCGGGCAGAGGGCAGGGGAGGTGGCAGGAGTGGGCAGAGGACAGGGGAGGCGGCAGGAGCGGGCAAGGACAGGGGAGGTGGCAGGAGCAGGCAGAGGACAGGGGAGGCGGCAGGAGCGGGCAGAGGACAGGGGAGGCTGCAGGAGCGGGCAGGGGAGGCTGCAGGAGTGGGCAGAGGGCAGGGGAGGCTGCAGGAGCAAGCAGAGGGCAGGGGTGGCTGCAGGAGCGGGCAGAGGGCAGGGGAGGCTGCAGGAGCGGGCAGGGGAGGCTGCAGGAGCGAGCAGGGGAGGCTGCAGGAGCGGGCAGGAGAGGCTGCAGGAGCGGGCAGAGGACAGGGGTGGCTGCAGGAGCGGGCAGAGGACAGGGGTGGCTGCAGGAGCGGGCAGAGGACAGGGGTGGCTGCAGGAGAGGGCAGAGGACAGGGGTGGCTGCAGGAGTGGGCAGAGGACAGGGGAGGCTGCAGGAGCGGACAGAGGATTCTGCAGGAGCGGGCAGAGGGCAGGGGAGGCTGCAGGAGCGGGCAGAGGGCAGGGGAGGCTGCAGGTGCGTGCAGGGGATGCTGCAGGAGTGGGCAGGGGAGGCTGCAGGAGCGGGCAGGGGAGGCTGCAGGAGCGGGCAGAGGACAGGGGATACTGCAGGAGCTGGCAGGGGTGGCTGCAGGAGCGGGCAGAGGACAGGGGAGGCTGCAGGAGCGAGCAAAGGACAGGGGAGGCTGCAGGAGCAGGCAGAGGACAGGGGAGGCTGCAGGAGAGGACAGGGGAGGCTGCAGGCACGGGCAGAAGACAGGGGAGGCTGCAGGAGCGGGCAGAGGACAGGGGAGCCGGCAGAGGACAGGGGAGCCGGCAGGAGCGGGCAGAGGACAGGGGAGCCGGCAGGAGCGGGCAGAGGACAGGGGAGGCTGCAGGAGCGGGCAAAGGACAGGGGAGGCTGCAGGAGCGGGCAGAGGACAGGGGAGGCTGCAGGAGAGGACAGGGGAGGCTGCAGGCACGGGCAGAAGACAGTGGAGGCTGCAGGAGCGGGCAGAGGATAGGGGAGGCTGCAGGAGCGGGCAGAGGACAGGGGAGGCTGCAGGAGCGGGCAGAGGACAGGGAGCCGGCAGAGGGCAGGAAAGCGGGCAGAGGACAGGGGAGCCGGCAGGAGCGGGCAGAGGACAGGTGAGGCGGCAGGAGCGGGCAGAGGACAGGTGAGGCGGCAGGAGCGGGCAGAGGACAGGTGAGGCGGCAGGAGCGGGCAGAGGACAGGGGAGCCGACAGGAGCAGGCAGAGGACAGGGGAGCCGGCAGGAGCGGGCAGAGGACAGGGGAGCCGGCAGAGGACAGGGGAGCCGGCAGGAGCGGGCAGAGGACAGGAGAGGCGGCAGGAGCGGGCAGAGGACAGGGGAGCCGGCAGGAGCAGGCAGAAGACAGGGGAGCCGGCAGAGGACAGGAGAGCCGGAAGGAGCGGGCAGAGGACAGGAGAGCCGGCAGGAGCGGGCAGAGTACAGGGGAGCCGGCAGGAGCGGGCAGAGGACAGGGGAGCCGGCAGAGGACAGGGGAGGCGGCAGGAGCGGGCATAGGACAGGGGAGGCGGCAGGAGAGGCCAGAGGACAGGGGAGGCGGCAGGAGCGGGCAGAGGCTGCAGGAGCGGCCAGAGGAGAGGAGAGGCGGCAGGAGCGGGCAGAGGCGGGAGCAGAGGAGAGAGGAGGCGCCGGGATAGAGAGGAACGTTCCTGGCTGGAACGTTTCTCCACCGGTCCCTGTAGCCGGGCGTTGCCTGGCTATCCCACAGTGGTGACGTCACCACCATGGTCGGAGGCCGTCACGGAAGTAACCTTCGGGTTTACAGGAAGTGGCCTTCGGCTTTTATATAATAGATAGAATTTCAATGCAATTGGCCCAGGAAGAACTTTTGATTGTATATGGCAGAACCAAATATTGTGGGGCAAAAATCTCAAAATTTAGACACCTCTTATACATTATCTCCACTCCAACATCTCTCCTTACACTAATTCAAGTTAAGAGTGGTATTATTGGAGAATAGAATGCATTTCAATTAACATTAAAAAGGTCTGTTATTTTAACATAGTACCAGAAAAGAACTGTAAGGCTATAAATACACTGTCCTTTCTCTATCATTAGTTCTCACTACACTAGCTCTGGATACAGTGCGCAGAGCATGGTGTAAGGCTGCCTTCAGACTTGCAGATGCATCTGCAGCGTTTTGCTGAGGCATCTGCAAGTATCTGCATGCAGACCGCGGCCCCTATGTTTATAATGGAGCGCACGGCGGTCTGCAGATGCTTGCAGACCGCCGTGCGCTCTCATTGCCCGCCATTAGTAATCTGTGCGCAGGCGGATGCCTGCGTACAGATCACACACTCTTGTCCGCACCAGGGACGCGAGATGACGCCTGCGCACAGATCTCTAATGGCGGGCAATGAGAGCGCACGGCGGTCTGCAAGCATCTGCAGACCGCCGTGCGCTCCATTATAAACATAGGGGCCGCAGTCTGCATGCAGATGCTTGCAGATGCATCTGCAAAATGCTGCAGATGCATCTGCAAGTCTGAAGGCAGCCTTACCAGGTCTTATATAGACCTGGTGATGCTATGCAGCAGGTTAATGATACTAATGACAGCAACTAACATGTCAATGGAATTAATGAGATTGGTAGGCAATCACCGCATTTTTAGAGATAATCTGAGAAACATGTAGGGCAGGGAATTGAGTATGGCATCCAAGTACCCGGATACTCGATTGAGTATTGAGTGTCTCGAGAACCCTGATACTCGCTTGAATAATGAGCAGTGCCAAGCAAACTCACTCAGCACTAGTGACTTTAATTTGCATTTTTTTCTGCAGAATATGCTGTAACTCAAAAAGCATTGCAAAAAATGTACATTATTATGCAACTTTATTTTATTTTTTTCATTTCTCAAATTTTTATTAAAAATTCCAGGACTAATGTACAATCTTCTTTTATTTCTGTGAATTATACCAGCTCTAATGTTAGCAATTTGGAAAGGTTAAATTTACATGAAAGCTACATTTTTATGTTTATGAAATGCTTTACAGTGTATAATAATACATTAGGTAATGTCAACCCTTACATCCCATAGGTTAATGAAGATACTCCGAGTGTAGAATTCATGTTATCTGCATTCTCAGTGAAAAGGCTACAATAAGCAGTTTAATATGACCATGCAGGCTGTCTGTACCGTGTTTAGCAATGCAGATTGCAACATTTAAGCAGTGTGGTGTCAGGATAATGCAGATATAAAATATGTTTGCTTTGGATTCAGTAATGATAATTAATTTTGGATTAAAAAGGAGTAAGATTTAAGACATTGGCTCAGTGGCCTCTTCATGCTTTCTTTGGAGTCCACCATGCACACAATATTAAGCTATTCAACACAGTTGTGAAAGTATTTTAACAAGGACATTTACTATTCTTTCTCACTGAAACATAATTTATCAAAGTTACCCACTGAATCCTTCTCAGTCAGTTCCCTTTCAAATGCAAACATTTCCTACCCATAAGCCAAAACATTTGTCCTACAGCAATCAAATAAAGATAGGAGACTGATGAGGGTGATTGATTTGAAAGGTAATTTGAATAGGGTATGTTGTCCACATCCTTTTAGTGATGCCATAATGACAGGCCTGATGACTTTTGATGATGTATCACCAAGTGAAACAGAGGGGGATACATTTAACAAGTTCCATTGCCCTTTATCACATTTGTCTAATTACATGCAAATAAAGCAAACTAAATCTAGCTTTAGGCTGAAGGCTTTAAGACACTATCTGTACTAATTAAATTCAACAGATTCCACAAGAAAAGAATAAAACAATGACCTGTTTCAGCTGTAAAATACTATAATTAAATGACACTCTAATTGAAACAAGTTAATATAGTTGTCATCGATGATCCACTTATGTTTTGGAGAAAATTATCTAGAGAAATATTGTAAATGATGGCAAAAGACACATGTGCGACTTTACCATTAAAATGTAAAGATATTGTATAGTCACATTGATATTGTATAGTTTGATATTTATGTTTTTGCTCTACTTGATTTTTTTATGTGTACTGAACAGATATTTATAATTTAGCATTTATTTTATCTTCTTTATATACAAATACTGTGCAGTATATATTGTAGTACTGAAGTGAAAATTACACTTCTGTAAGTATGAGAATATGTTTTCACTTAGAAAACGTAGGCAATTTTCATCAGTATTATATTGTACCATATGCGTATTGTACATCTATGTGACATCCTTTTGGCAGCTGTATTCATCTATCAACATTTTAAAATGTACATGATCAAATACAGTTAATGATAATGTATCTATTCAATTCTGTTACATTTTGTACACCCATAAACTTGAATGTGTTAGTTTCATCTGCAGGGCTGGCTTCACATCATGGTTTTTTGGCATCCTGTTCTGTCCATTTGAAAAAGACAGAATAGGATCATGTTTGCCTCCCATGTATCCATATGGTGCAGGATTGGTCATATACGACCATCCGGTTTTGTGAATTCAGTCCCGGATTCGTTTCTTTCCTGTCTTTTCCTGGCCCTAAAATCAGAGACTGCACCTTATTTGCGCTACTGTGAAAAAAATGGACAGAAACGGATCAGGTCCAGTCTGGAGCAGTTAACTTTTGGGCCTTTGGAGCTGGATCTGGGGAAAAACAGAATCGTCTCCCAGATTCGGTTTTAGTGTATTGAACATGCTCAGAACAAGAGCACTGCTCTGTTCCAATGTTACATGTGTGATATTTCACTTTAGGAGTGCATCTACATACACTGCTAAAGTAAAATAAAAGAAAGCAATGATTAAAAAATGAAAAAATTAAATACTCACCTCTCCGCTAAGTGTCTTGGCAAGACGTCTGATCGCTGCAAGGGCCGAAAAAGCTGATTGGCTGATAGCAATCAACTGATGTGTCAAGTGACACAGCTGCTGATCGCTACCAGCCAGTCAGCGTTTAAGGTCTTTGCAGCGATAATATGTCTTCCCAAGACACTCAGTGGAGAGGGTTTTTTGTTTTTTAATTCCCATTGCTTTCTTTTATTTTATTTTAGGAGTGTATGCTAATACACTCCTAAAGTGAAAGTACTCTTGCCTGTACCTTGTAGGCTCGGCTCTTCTCAGCTCTTTCTGTCAGCCCGGAGCCCTCAAAATCCCTGATCCAAACTTACAGAAGTGGCATCCAGAGGTAAAAATCCAGCAAAAAACAGGATCCCCACAGACAGGAACAAATCGTGATGTGAAGCCAGCCTAATAGTGCATGCTATGATTATTTTCACATGGAAAATGAACAGGTCTTAGGGTACTGTCACAGAGTGCGACAGTACCGCCGATTTGTGAGGCGATGCAGGGGCGTGGCCTATCGGCACCGACATCGTCCCTGCATCACCTAATGTAATTGGGCGATGGCGATGCCTTTTACTGGTCACCTGGTGTCAGAGCAGTGCTCTGAAACCTGGCGGCCGATCTGGGGCGGCGTGCACACATCGCCCCATGTAAACGGCCGCTGGCGACCTGACAGGCGATGGGAGCTATAGGCACCCATTGTACTGCATCGCCGCCGGGGTTTTGAGACACCCCGGCGGCGATACCGCCTGTCAGCTCGCCAGTGCATCACTGGAGGTGTCTCCCCGTGTAATCGGGGGGTGGCGATGCTGGCAGGGTGCCAAAAGCGTGCGAGCTCCCGCCAGTCGCTGCCGACATCTCTGGCGAGATGGCACCGTGTGAAAGGCCCCTTATAGATTACGTTGGTCAGTGTGCTATCCGGTGCTACAACATGTCTGTGTAATATGATCTTAGGTTCACAATTTATTTTCTTGCATTCAAATATAGATAGGTATTTACTAGCGATTAACGAAATTATTAGGAGTTGAATTGTTCAGTATACAAAAATCTGTATTTTTGAGAATAAGGATATTTGTTAATTTGCTTTACATTGTTTTTTTTTTAAATCAGATCTTTTTTTATTAAAGGTTTTAGTCATACATTACAACAAAAATGCAAAAACAACAAAAACAGCAGTCCCCATACTCTACCACCCACCAACCCATCCCTTTCCCATGACCAGTATTTACCCAACCATTTTGTACATTATTCCAGAGTGTTCTTAGTACTGCACAATAAAAATACAAATCAAAGTACTACATTAAACAGCAAGCTATCCTTACATGGCTTTAGGTAGCAGATCATATAAATGTCATATTCAACAACAAAAAACAGACAGTATATCTTAGTCATATAGCAGGGATAGATAACCCATTAGGGGCAAAACACATTCAAAATAGCCATAATATGATAGCCATGGTACATATTCCACTTGCCCCAAATTTTATTAAATTTACGTTTAGCCCTACATTTTTTGTTCACTCCCGCTCTCATTCTAAACAGAAGATGACTCTTATCCACAAACTCCTGCAATCTGAGGGGTGAGGGGATCAGCCAATGGGCAGCTATAATTTTCCTAGCTTGATATAGAGTATGTTTTAGTGGTATTTCTTCATCTTTCTCACACCCAACCATTCTCACATGACCCAACACACAAACTAAAGGCTGTAATGTGAGATCACATTCAAATACTATATTAATGTACCTCATACAATCTGTCCAGAATATTATGACATCTGCAGGTCCAAATTTGCATTGATTTAATAAAATGGAGTCAAGCTGGCTGCCATTTTGCTGAACTATAAATGTCATTCAAAAGTATTAAATAAACTAAAGTTTTCCAGTTCAGCCCATGCTCTATTTACTGCCAGCTTTCCAGTCCTCAAAATTACCTCTTCTTCCCTTTGTTTTGATAAGGTGTGTATCTCAGCTTGTTTTCTGTAGACGAGGACTTTCGGCCAATACCAGAGATTAGAGGTAACTGCACAATACACATCTAGACAACATGGATGTGTATTGTGCAGTGACTTTTAAAACCTGGTTGCAGCCGTAAGTCATAGTCATAAGCAGAGGCAAAATTTGAAGCTCATGGGCTCTAATGCAGAATCTGCAATGGGACCCCAAATTATTGCAAATCTTTAATAGCATTAGTCTTTTTCTATAGGCCAAAAGGAATTTTGAGGCCCCTTAAGGGGGTGTCACACGCGTCAATATCGCCTGCACGATATCGGCTGCACGTGACGTTGCAGCGATATTGACGCGTGTGACATACTGCATCAACCAGCGATAAATCGCTGGTTGATGATCGCCAGGTTTCAGAACCAGCTCAGAAACCTGGCGATTGTCGCCCGGTGGACACGCAGCATCGCTGCGTGTGACACCGGGACTAGCGATATTCCAGCTCCCAGCGCCTCTCACAAGCACTGGGAGCTGGTATCCAAGGTACACTGCGGGTAACTAGGCAGCGCGCGCTGCCTAGATACCCGATGTGTACCTTAGTTACCAGCCTCCTCCGCTCACCGGGTGAGCGGAGGAGGCTGGTAACTAAGGTACACGTCGGGTATCTAGGCAGCGCGCGCTGCCTAGTTACCCGCAGTTTACCTTGGAGACCAGCCTGCTCCCGCTTCCAGCAGGCTGGCAGCGGGAGCAGGACATCGTGGAAACGATATTTAAATCGTTTCCATGATGTCACTGGTCAATTGATCGCTGGTGAGTCTGTCTGTGTGACAGCTCACCAGCAATCAGCCGTCAATGTCGTCAGCGATCATCTCGCTGACGACATTGACGCGTGTGACACCCCCTTTAGGCTCCAGGGCACAGGTGTAATTGACTGTAAACAACAATTTTTTATGTGTTTTGGATGAAAACTGTCCCATTGAAGATATGTTGGATGGTCAATTGGCTTTAAGTACAGGGATTTCTCTATTCCATTGGAAAGGGGTATCGGTAAAACCCTAATAAATAAACCAATTTTGTTTATAAAAAGGCAACATTTTCCCCATAATCTAACATTTTGGCTGTACTGGTTTTACATTCAGAAGAAAAATGTTATACTTTTATGACAATTTCATTGATAAAAAAAAATCATGGTGTCCAGAAAGTTGATTTTAGTGCTAGAGCATTTGAATGTTAAGTTGATGGTGGGATGAAACTGATTAAAGTGTTCATGGAACATCTTCAGCTGTTGCTCAAACTCCGCCCAGATGTTTAAAGTATATATATATATATATATATATATATATATATATATATATATATATATATATATATATATATATATATATATAAAAATATAAATTACCTGTCTTATCCATGAAAAAAAAAAGATGCAACATGTACAACACAGACGTCTGGATGAGACCTAAATATGTGATCACTGATCAGTGTTCTGACTAAAGTAGTATTAACTTATACTCCTCAACAGTGAGATTTTAACAGAAAGAAGGAGAAGTTGTGAAAAATGGAAACATCACATATGGTATGAAGTGACATACTGTATGTTCTTTCTAGTCTTTATTTGAGGTACACTAACAGCTGAGCATAACATTGATTTAGACTTGGAAACATTGGTACTGCGAGTTCTCCACAATATCAACACGACAATGAAAGGCCGCATATTGTTCTTGCTATTGTTAGGAGCCAATGTAGTTTAAACATGCTACCATGGCCGGCAGCATCTACGGTCTTAAGGCCCCTTCACACACTGAGACTTTCCAGCGATCCCACCAGCGATCCGATCTGGCTGGGATCACTGGATAGTCTCTCCGGAGTCACTGGTGAGCTGTCAAACAGACAGACTCACCAGCGACTCACCAGTGACTCAGCACCCGTGAGATCGCTGGTATCCATGATAAACAGCGGTAATTAAGCAGCGCGCACTGCTTAGTTACCCGGTGTTTATCATGGATACCAGCATCCTCCCTGCTTAGCGCAGCCTGTAAGCAGGGAGGACACTGGTAACCATGATAAACTGCGAGTATCTAGGCAGCGCTGCCTGTATACCTGGTGTTTATCATAGTTACCAGCGTCCTCCCTGCTTACAGGCTGCGCTAAGCAGGGTGGACACTGGCATCCATGATAAACACCGGGTAACTAAGCAACGAGCACTGCTTAGTTACCCTCTGTTTATCATGGATACCAGCCTGTGAGGTCGCTGGTTCGCTCATCTCTCACGGTCACACACAGCGATGTGTGCTGACCAGCGGGAGACTTGGAATCAAAAAACGGTCCTGAGCTACGTGCAGCAACCAGCGACCTCACAGGAGGGGCCAGGTCGCTGGTGGCTGTCACACACTACAACATCGCTGGAAAGGTCGCTGTTACGTCACAAAACCTGTGACGTTGCAGCGACATCGTTAGCGATGTTGTAGTGTGTGAAGTGGCCTTTACTCTCATCAAGCACATACAGTTGTGGCCAAAAGTATTGACACTCCTGCAATTCTGTCAGATAATACTCAGTTTGTTCCTGAAAATGATTGTAATCACAAATTCTTTGGTATTATTATCTTCATTTAATTTGTCTTCAATGAAAAAAACACAAAAAGAATTGCCCTAATGCCAAATTGGATATAATTCCACACCAAACATAAAAAAGGGGATGGACAAAAGTATTGTCACTGTTAGAAAAATCAAGTGATGCTTCTCTAATTTGTGTAATTAACAGCACCTGTAACTTACCTGTGGCACCTAACAGGTGTTGGCAATAACTAAATCACACTTGCAGCCAGTTGACATGGATTAAAGTTGACTCAACCTCTGTCCTGTGTCCTTGTGTGTACCACATTGAGCATGGAGAAAAGAAAGAAGACCAAAGAACTGTCTGAGGATTTGAGAAACCAAATTGTGAGGAAGCATGAGCAATCTCAAGGCTACAAGTCCATCTCCAAAGACCTGAATATTCCTGTGTCTACCATGTGCAGTGTTATCAAGAAGTTTAAAGCCCATGGCACTGTGGCTAACCTCCCTAGATGTGGATGGAAAAGAAAAATTGACGAGAGATTTTAAAGCAAGATTGTGCGGATGGTGGATAAAGAACCTCGACTAACATCCAAACAAGTTCAAGCTGCCCTGCAGTCCGAGGGTACAACAGTGTCAACCCATACTATCCGTCGGCGTCTGAATGAAAAGGGACTGTATGGTAGGAGACCCAGGAAGAATGTTCTCTGGTCAGATGAGACAAAAGTAGAGCTTTTTGGGCAAAGGCATCAACATAGAGTTTACAGGAGAAGAAAAGAGGCATTCAAAGAAAAGAACACGGTCCCTACAGTCAAACATGACAGAGGTTCCCTGATGTTTTGGGGTAGCTTTGCTGCCTCTGGCACTGGACTGTTTGACAGTGTGCATGGCATTATGAAGTCTGAAGACTACCAGCAAATTTTGCAGCATAATGTAGGGCCCAGTGTGAGAAAGCTGGGTCTCCCTCAGAGGTCATAGGTCTTCCAGCAGGAAAAGACCCAAAAGCACTAGAAAATGGTTTGAGAGAAAGCACTGGAGACTTCTAAGGTGGCCAGCAATGAGTCCAGACCTGAATCCCATAGAACACCTGTGGAGAGATCTAAAAATGGCAGTTTGGAGAAGGCACCCTTCAAATATCAGGGACCTGGAGCAGTTTGCCAAAGAAGAATGGTCTAAAATTCCAGCAGAGCATTGTAAGAAACTCATTGATGGCTACCGGAAGCGGTTGATCGCAGTTATTGGCTAAAGGTTGTGCAACCAAGTATTAGGCTGAGGGTGCCAATACTTTTGTCTCGCCCATTTTTGGAGTTTTGTGTGAAATGATCAATGTTTTGCTTTTTGCTTCATTCTCTTATGTGTTTTTTCATTGAAGACAAATTAAATGAAGATAGTAATACCAAAGAATTTGTGATTGCAATCCTTTTCAGGAAGAAACTGAGTATTATCTGACAGAATTGCAGGGGTGTCAATACTTTTGGCCACAACTGTATTTGACATTATTGATCAGAAATAGAAAAAGGAGCTGCCCGAAGTGGATTTTGATGATTTGAGTGCCCAAATGCATTCAGCGAGTCATACTATTTTTCAGACAACCATTAGGCTATGATCAGACTTGCGTCTGCCCTAGCCTGCCGGATGCGCTTAAAACTTAGACATTTTCCGGCTCAGCGCATAGCGTTACTGGCATGTAACGCTGTGCGCAACCTTTTTATATTATCCCTATCGTTACGGAATTGATCACGCAGCCGCCGGCTCCACTCACCATTCCTGGAAATGTGCTTTTGATGAGCGCACAGGAAACGCGGTTGCAGCATTTTCCTGTGCGCTCTGCAAAAGCACATATCCAGGAGTGGTGAGTGCAGCCGGTGGCTGTGTGTTCAATCCGGTAACCATAGGGATACTATAAACAGACAGCGCAAGTGTGGCTCCCCGGGGTCCGGTAATCACTCTATTAGCTTGGAGGTGATTCAGGACAACCACCAGGTAAAACACACATATAACATTTCCCACCCTGGGCCTGTAGGGGGAGCTCTAAAGGCTGATGTCAGGTTAGCTGCTGACGTCAGTTGAGGTCCCCTTTAAATACAGGTGCAGTGGGCGGAGCTAGTCAGTTCCAGTCAGGAGAGCTCAGGTGACAGTTGAGCTCAAGGGAAAACTGTAGAGGCACCCTAGGGACAACAGCTGCATTAGGCCTGTCCTAAGGAACTGACAGTGTGTTAAGCCCGTAGAGAAGGTCTGAGGAGAGGAAGAAGATCAGGGGAGTGATAGCAGTGCCAGCTCACCCAGGATCAAGCACAGTATGGTCACCGGAGACCAAGGTCATCAGGCAATCCATACTCAGTGACCAAATCCGGAGAGTGGATGATTTTATACTCCCCATTCATTACAGAGCCTTGGAGACACAGCCGCACTACAGAGCCCTGGGAGATAAAGAAAGGTACAGGGAGAAGAAGGGTTCACGCTGCCTGTCACATGGCTAGTACAGAATAGAGAGGGTCACATCTCCGCTTTATGCAGCCAGGGCCCACCGAACACGATATAATAGGAAAACCTCAGGACGTGCCTGGCATGGAAAGCCCTAATTTGCTTCCGAGCTCCGGACCCCATAAACAACTTTAATCAGTACCTGGCAATACCTGAACTACGTCATTAAAGGTAAAGCAATTGTGACTCTTGTGTCCGTACATCCTTCTATGAACTAACTCCTGCATCCCCACGGTCATCTCACAGTCACTTTACTATAAACTTTAATCACCAGCCCAGGGGATAAACCAGCCCTGCCTGTGGAGGGCTCATCACCTTGCTGCATCACATCATCATCCCTGGAGCTGAGGCTAGCAGTGGCGGTCACATTTGGCCGCATACCACGGGTGGCATCACAGTGACAAACAAACTTTAATTTTATTACATTTACATTACATTTTCCCCTTTTTAATTGCAGTCCCTCCGTGACCACAGAACCGTTCCATGGCAACTACCGTGACATACCCCGGTGACCAGACAGCAGGGACCAGTCCCAAGTTATCCACGGCCCTGGTGGGCGATGCACATAGCGTTACATGCTGGTAACGCTATGCACTGAGCTTGAAAATGTCTAAGTTTCAAGCGCACCCTGCAGGCTAGGGGCAGATGCAAGTCTGACCCTAGCCTTAAGCCTAGGTCTCACATAACGATATTGGTAACGATATCGTCCTATTTGTGACGTAGGAACGATATCCTTACCGATATCGTTGCGTGTGACTGATAGCAGCGATCAGGCCCCTGCTGTGAGGTCGCTGATCGTTGCACAGGGCTCCTGACCATTTTTTGGTCGTTGGCCCCCCCGCTGGTCACCACACATCGGTGTGTGTGACCGGCGGGGGCAGCGATCAGCGACCTGTCAGGATCCCCCGCCATGTCACAGCGCCGCACAGCAGCGCTGTAACATGACATCCAGGGTGACAAGCGGGCTGTAATGAGGTCAGTATCATGTGACCGGCCTATACTGTACAGTATAGGCCAGTCACATGATACTGACCTCATCATAGGTCCTTTACCCCTGAGATCTCCATTACAGAGATGCCGGTATGGGAGCCTCTGATGCCGGTGTGCCTCGGGGGGGGATTTCTTTATTTAGAACAAGGAGAGGGATAGGATTAGGGTTTAGGATAGGGGATAGAGTAGGAAACAGGGAAATAGCAGGGAGAGATGAGAATAGTGAGGGACAGGATAGGAGAGGATGCACCCGCTCGCTCCCCGCAACCCGGAAGCGGGCGGGTGCCGGTAACCATGGTAAACAAGCGGGTCTCTAAGTGCAGGAGAGACCAGCTGTTACCATGGTTACCAGCGTCCGTCCGCTCCCAGGATGCAGGGAACGAGCGGACTCTGGGTACCAACGATCTGGCTGCCCAGAGGTCGCTGGTGAAGTCTGTCAGTGTGACAGCTCACCAGCGACCTGATAACGATGTGTCAACGATGCATCAACGATGCTGATCGTTGTCGGCATCGCTGACACATCGTTATGTGAGACCGGGGCATTAGTTACCTAATTAATACCATGCCAAAGTATGTAAGTGCATTTATTTCTGTGTGTGGCACTCACACTCAATACTGAATAAAGATGTATTAAAATATTTACTTTTATTATTCATCATTTTCATATCATTACCATGTCTATCATTCCTATGATTTTGATAATGCTATATTTTTTTACCTTCTTGGTTTTGCAATTTAAATATTAGGGAGATATTGATATAGTCATGCAAGGTTAAAAGCATAGGAATGGTCATCAGTGGTATACTTTAGATACATGGTGTAGAGAATATATGGTCTTTTACAACAATATTAAATTAGTCTTTAATGGTGTCAAGTATTGTAAAATTATACCAAGTTGATGGGTACCATACAGCAATGATGCTGTCATCACTGTGCTTGATTTCTATTGTTGTCATCTCAAAACCTCAGCTACGAATTATAGTTATGGATAGAGTAAAAACACCCTTATGCGATTTCAGCATGGTTTCCATTTAACAATATATCATTGTGTTGCCTGTCAGTGTGACAGAGTGGCATTGACAAAAACATGGCGTGTATAAACTAAGCTTCAGTGAGTGCTGGCAGCATGTCTATGTGATGTAACTACATTTGGCAGTGGTGGTTAACAGCTGACACACGTGTTGAGCAAAAACACTTCTGTTGTCAGAAAAAAAGTAAAGCAGACAAAGATCTTCATTTGCAATTCCTTTTCCTAATCAACATAAACCAGTTATTTACCATTTAAACCCTACATGAATACATTACAGCTCATTCCAAAGACTGGCAACACCCACTGGTTATGTGTCATTACCACCGTACACAATCTCATGCTGTGCCTTGATGCTTGTGGCAAAACAGATTGTTTGAGGCATCTGGTTCCCCCCAACCTCTCTTTGTCACCAACTATGAAGACAAACAACCATTATCTGATCTATATGCAAACTAGAAGTATTTATCTGTCAGTCAACACAGTCAAGCTTGTTTACAAAACCTTGAGATACAGGTCAATCCAAGGGAGTGAATGAAAGAAATCAGAACTAGAATCCCTTAATTTAACCTTAAAAATGTTTATTGTATATTATTATTAATTCTTTACCATACTTTTTTACATTATGAAAAAAACCTACATACAAAAATCACATTTTATTAATTTTATTATAGCTTAATTGAGAGTGACATTATTCATTTTGCTTCTACTAATGAGTTCGTTTATGAGAGTCAAACACACAAGTAACATTTAATTCCTAGAATTGAACTTTTACTCATTGTGATTTTTTTAATGAGCTTCATTTTATTAGATGAATATTTATTTTTCAGAACAGGGTAACATTCCAGTCAGTAGTAAACACAATTGTACATTTACTGTATCATTGCCCCCAATGAGATAAGTAGAGATATAACCACAGAGAAAGATCTCTTCATAGATAACAGAATGAAAACAATGTAGTCAAGACAGGTCAAGTCAAACATGCTGTAAATCACCCAACACATTAAAGTCATTTAAGCTTTAAATATGACAATTCTAGAAAGGTTTATATCCAATTGGGAATTTTTGCTTGCATTTCAGTATCATGTGCAGAGAATTTGAAGAATGAAAGACAATAACACAAAGAAGTGTTGAACCAGCTCACCAGACTGAAGTCCTCATGGAAGGAGCCTAGGAATTGCTCTGGCTCACAGGTGAATCCAAAGATAGCAGAAAAAGATAACCGCTCTCAGACTCTGCAAAAATACAAACAATTTTTATTGAACATGTTTAAAAAGAAGTGGAACAACTTATATTCTAAAACCAAACTTGTCATATGCAGTAGTTTGCCCTACATTTTGTTAACAAAAGTGCAAGTGCAGTACCGTATAGCAGCACAATAGACAATCAAATAGCGATAGTTGGGTTAGAATCAAAATGGGGTACATTACCAGTAAAGTGGCCGTGGCTAAAAGCAAAAAGGGGTCCCATAATAGACCTCAAATGAGTGTTTTGAGTTTGATACAGGCTACATATTCATGGAGACCTCAATGAATATGCTGCTTGCTGTTTGTATCAAATGTGAATTGGTAGTTTTTGTTAATTTTTTATCTGAAAATTATGAATAGCAGCGATAAAAAAATGTGATGTTCCCCAAAATGGTCCAAAAAAAATCTCTGAAGGTACCTTCACACACGGCAATATTGCTAGGCAATTTCACTGGCAATTTTCTGGTTGCAGTGAAATCATGGACCATTGTTACATTTGTACACGGCAACAAAATAGAACAATGTGTCCATGATTTCACTGCAACCAGCAAATTGCCAGTGAAATTGCCTAGCAATATTGCTGTGTGTGAAGGTACCTTTAGGGTATGTGCACAGATGCCGGGTTAGGGTCGGTTTAGCTGTGTAAACCGCCGGTTGGTTTCCATAAGTTTTATGTAAATTTATGTTAATCCAAACCGGCTTTTGGATTAACATTAAAACCTATGGAAACCGACACCCGCTGTGCACACACTGGCGGTTTACACATGCTCATCTGTTGCTAACCCGCTGGGTTCCCAGCGGGTTAGCAACGAATGTGCATGTTCTATAAACCGGCCAGTTCTGCAGCGGCTGCAAGCAGAATCATGTGCTGCTTCCAGCCGCTGCATAACCGCCGCCGCTAACCCGCTGTGCACCCGCCCGGCACCCGCCCGCCACCCGCCCGTCACCCGCCGCACATACCCGCCAGGAAGCCGGTGGACGGCTGCAGAGCTTCCTGGCGGGTCCGCCCAGCCGCCGCCGACCCTAACCCGCCAACCAGTGTGCACATACCCTTACACTTTGGAGTCTGGTTTCTGTTTTGGCTCAGTATTAATGAGTTTAGGCATCTTTTTAGCACTCAAATGTGGAATAACGACAGTCCGGTGCCCACTTAAAAAGATAGGCACCAACAGAATGTTTTCTATGACGTCTTTCTTTTTTGTAATTGAGTAATAATCTGGATTTTTATAATTTGTCATTGTACAGAGGTTTTCTGTATATGATTTATATACTTTTCTGTATAGTACAAAAAGTATATATCTATGAAGGATTGGGATGCACTGGATTTATTATTGGATATGTTTCCTATAGTTTTTCTGTGTGCTTACATTTGATGACTCAGAATCATCCAAGATAGGAATGGTGTCTCTGGTCCGCGCTGCTGCTTGGTAAATGATACACAGGTAGCCAACACTTGTATCTGCTGCTCCTTTATTCCTCCTCACACCTAAATAATAACAGCAGCAGATACAAGTGTTGGCTCCCTGTGTATTATTTACCAAGCAGTAGTGCGGACCAGAGACACAACTCCTATCGTAGATTATTCTGGATCTTTTCTCACGGTGCAGATGGCGGTGTGGGTCCTGCGCCAGCTGTCATCTCAGGCATACAAGTTGGTTGTGGGTGAACACAGCGGAACCAGGTGAGCAAGGTCCATCTGGGGTCACCATTTAGTAAAACGTGTGATAAGGCACAATCTGCGCCTCTTTGTCTCCCTTTTTACATTTGATGACTAGAACAGACACCAAACACAGTTTAAAGTATGTTCATCTGCCTTATGAAATTGAGTGGTTTCATCTGGGGTTTTGTCTGAATCACATTTTTGGTGGATTTACATGTAAATCCTAATGTAAGTGTTCAGTCTTTTATACAAAGATGTTATTTCAGTCCTATAATGAAAGATTAAAAAATGTTCTGTACCCCAAAGTCTTACCAATAAAACTGACTTCCTGCACAAATCTAACCCCCACTCAGGTCCATCATCCACTGGGAAAAAAGGGGACCCCACGTTACTGATAGAAGAAAGACTCTGGAAAAGTGCTTGCCAAAAAAATACAATGAAGTATCTGCTCCCAAATCTAAATGCCTCCTCCTTCTGAGCCCCCCTTGCCTAATCCACAGTTAGAAACCACTATTGGCATTATTGTAATTGTAGTGGGGAAAGTGCACTTCACAATTTACTGGATGTTTGTCTCTTTAAACACAAGTTGGGCACAATATGGGGGATGAAACAATTTATGTCTGCACAATTTATGGCCATTTAAGTGGTATATTTGTAATTCTCCAGAAAAAGAGTGTGGCGTAGCTGCTACAAATAGTCACTGCAACCATAAATAAAATCATTGAGAGGTGTAACTGTGGTGCCCCTGCGGGTATGCGCCACAGAATGGTATTACACTTGAATATAAAATGTGTTTTTCCTTGTAAGTTGCCAGGTTACGATTTAAATCTTATGGAGTCTATTTTTAGCACTCACTTAAGACCGAACCACTTAGTGTAGGGGGAACAGGTAATATGGTAGGTTCCACAGGTGGTGGGCGGAGCTTAGGATAGAGTTAGAGTGACAGTTAAGATTTTACCTCAGTCGGTGCTGGGAAGGCAGACAGTGTGGTCACGCCTGGCAGCTCAGCTGAGTGGAGTGTACCCCATCTTTATGAGGGGGCCCAGGACAGATGGCAACGGACCAAGACTGGTAGGAGCCAGCTGGTCATGTTGAGGGTACACAGGTGACACGGACTACCGAGGCAGCCAGGAGTTCAGCCCTGACTGCGAAGCCGACGAGCTGCAGGCCCAACAGGACCGGGTTGCTGACAGCCCCACAAAGGTACCTCACCCCTCATGCCCAAAAGACGGTCCTACACTAGTGAGGAAAGACTGAAACCCGGTGTCAGGTGGGAAACTTGTGCGTTCCTGCTGTTCCCATTTGGACCGGTAATAGTCAAGTTAAGCCTACTAGACACAGACTGCAGGACTGGCGGGTGAGCTCTTCAAAGGTGGGAAAGACTGAGAGAACTAGAGAAAGTAGAAACCCTGAAAGACAGAGAAAGAACATCTAATGACTCCTTAAGAGAAATCCTGAGTTGGTAACAACACTCTAAACCAAACTGTACCGTGTATTGTTATGCCATCAGCCGGTACTAAGTAAAGCAAAGTTAAAATGGAAATGGTTTCTGTTATTCTTTCTGCCCCAGCTCAAAGGACTTAACATCATCAACATCAACATCAGAGGGGTAAGAACTGCACCACATTTCATTCACTGTCCTCCCTCACCGTCTCACCACAGCTGCCCTGAGGTAAAGCTCCACCTGTGGGGAGCTGTACCACACACTGCTGCCCTCCTCCATCACCTCAGCGGCCGGCTGGCAGCGCCGGTACCACCTTACCGGACTCTACAGGTGGCGTCACGTTCCCCTGTAAATAACCCCTTTTACCCCCACCGTTTACCATCAACACCTGGTATAGTTGTTCGCCAGGGCACAGCACCGGGGATACCGACCATCCGTGACATCCCACACAGAAGCCCCGGTGACCGAGTACCTCATGCACCCCAGCTCTGGTTGAAACAAATCATCTACAATAGGGTCACATTTGTTTTTGTTCTGCTGTTTTGGCACCTTACGGTCTCTGTAAATATTGATCGCAAACTATTCTAGCAAAATCTTTTCTCTAAAAGCTAAATAGTGCTCTTTCCTCCTCAGCCATACTATGAGGCCAAACAGTTGTTTCTGATGACATATAAGGCATTACCACATTCAAGGGAAATTGTGCAATAACTTGTGGGCCCCATTTTCACCTATTAACTCTTGTGTAACTGACAAATTTGCAGCTAAGAAAAAAATGTAATTTTGACAACTACTACTTTATATTTCCACGTCCCAATGTTAAAATTTCTGTGAGGCACCAGAGGATTTAAAATACCCACTAAACCCCAAGATGATTTCTTATGCATTGAAGTTTCCAACAGGGGATTAAGCGTGGGGTTTCTGCTAACCTGACACATCTAGGGCTCGGCTAATGGAGCTTACAATCTTTAACAGAATATGCAATCTACATACCAAGTCAGAATTTGCGTAACAAACTATGGGGTCAGTTTTCACCTTTTATTCATTGCCAAAATTAAAAATTTGAGTTAATTAACATTTTAGTGGAAAAAACAGCTATCATTTTTAAATCCACATTTTAAAAGTCCCTACTTCCCTACACATCCCTAAATTCCTTGATGGGTCTAGCTTCCAAAGTTCAGTCTCTTGAGGTGGTTTCTGATGTTTTAGTACCTTAGGAATATATATCAGTATGGGCGCACACCTCTTTTTGGTGGGTGCTAGCTTCAAAAAATATGTAATCACTTACCAATAGATAGATCAGCTGCACACCACATTATTTCTTTAAAGGGAAATGCCAAAATGGCTGTGTGAATTTATTGCATTATATAATAAGAATAAAAAAATATTTATACAGCTACTGAAAGCTGGCCCTAGGTCTAAAAGATAAATGTGAAAGCATTAGTTGATGTCATAGCCATGAAATCATAAGCCCAGTAACTGTTTACTAATGTGAGAACATTCACACAGGTGTTACACACTCCCTTTAAAAGCAGGGTTTTAACATAGTCTTGACACATTCCCTTTAAGACCATGATTTTAACTGCACAGGGCATTTTCCCATTCACACTTCCAGCTTGCAGACATGAGGGTGAGAAATAGGACCCAGTATAAGTGAAAGAACTCTTAAACAGTTACTGGGCTTATGATTTCATGGCTATGACATCAACTAATGCTTTCACATTTATCTTTTAGACCTAGGGCCAGCTTTCAGTAGCTGTATAAATATTTCTTTTATTCTTATTATATAATGCAATAAATTCACACAGCCATTTTGGCATTTCCCTTTAAAGAAATAATGTGGTGTGCAGCTGATCTATCTATTGGTAAGTTAGTACCTTAGGAGTCCTGGAAATGTGGAATGGTGTCGGCCATCTATTTCAACCAAATTTGATTTTCAAAATGGCTCCTTGCTTTCTGAGCTATATCGTTTGTCCCAACAGAACTTTTTGACTAAATGTATGGTATCGCTGCACTCATAAGAAAATGTGTTAACAAACTGTTATCCACTTTTTGGTGTTGCCTCTTGTAAAAGTGAGAAATTCATTGCTAAAGCAACACTTTTGTGAAAGAACATTTTTAGTTTGACAACATAATGTTATCAATTTCTATGAAGTACCTGTGGGTTCAAAATGCTCACTATACTCCTGGTTAAAATCCTTGTGGGCAGTGGTGGACCTTCAGCCTGGTGGGCCCTGGTGCAGCTCTATGTGAGGAGCGGGAGGGGGGGGGGGGCTAGCAGCTCTAGGTGTGGAGCGGGTGGGGGGGGGTTTGCTAGCAGCTCTAGGTGAGGGGCGGGGGGGTGTACTAGCAGCTTTAGATGAGGAGCGGGGGGGGTGCTTGCAGGGGGCTTTGCGTGCGGCTCCTACCTGCACCGAGCCGCGCATTGCAGGTCTGGGAGCCAGGGCTGCAGAGGAGAGGAGGGGCGGGAGCAGGAAGCTTCCCTCAGTTGACCTCCTCTCCTCTGACACAGGGTCAAGGGGGACCCTCTACAGGTGCTTGAGGGGCCCCCTGCCCGGTAGGTCCACCCCTGCTTGTGGGTCAAGTTTCCAAAATAATGTCACTTGTTGGGAGTTTCTGCAGTTTAGGTACCTTAGAGGTGTTGCAAATGCACCATGGTGCCCAGAATCCATTTCAGAAAAATGTGTTCCAAAATTCAAATAGTGCACCTTCCCTTCTGAGCTCAGTCATTTGTCCAAACAGAGGTTTCTGACCACATATGGGGTATCATCACACTCAGAAGAAACTGAATAACACATTTTAAGATCAATTTTGTCATTTTCTCCCTTGTAAAAGTGAATAAATTGGGAATAAAGCATCAATTGTAGGTGAAATTTAATTTTTGTTTTCATTCCACATTGCATGAAATCCCGTGAAGCACCTAAAGGGTTAATAAACATCTTGAATATGGATTTGAGCACTGTGAGGAGTTCAGTTTATAGAATGTTGTCACTTTTGGGATTTTTTTGTCACATATAGTAGGCCTCTCAAAGACACTTTAAGTGAAATGTGGTCCCTAAAAATGGTTTTATAAATTTTGTTGGAAACATGAGAAATTGATAATGAAATTTAAACCCTTCTAACAATTTTTGTTTAAATAATTGTGCTGATGTTATTAGACATGTGGAAAATATAATTTATTATTAACTATTTTTTGTGATCTAAAAGTGCATCTTAATAAATTTGAATATCAATCAAAATTATTTCAGTAATTCCATACAAAAAGTAAAATGCATTTATTATTATAGAGTCTTTACAGAGTGATCTATTTCAATTGTTTATTTCTGTTCATAATGATGATTATGACTTACAGCCAATGAAATCCCAAATGTCATTATCTTAGAAAATTGGAATTATTAATACAAAACACCTGCAAAGGCTGACTTGACAGATGTCCAGAAGGTAGTCATTGTTATCATTATTATTATTATTATTATAATTATTATTATTTATTTATAGAGCACCATTGATTCCATGCTGCTGTACATGAGAAAGGGTTATATACAAACAAGTTAAAAATACAATGAACAAACTAGCAGTGACAGACTGATACAGAGGGGAGAGAGGACTCTGCCCTTGCGGGCTTACATTCTACAGGACAGTCGGGAGAGAGACAGTAGGTTGGGTCTTCTCTAGTAGTGGTGGAGTGTCGGGTCCAGTGGTGGTGGAGCGCCGGGTCCAGTGGTGGTGGAGCACCAGGTCCAGTGGTGGTGGAGCGCCAGGTCCAGTGGTGGTGGAGCACTGGGTCTAGTGGTGGTGAGGTGGCACTGTGGTCATTGCAGGCTGTAGGCTTTTCTGAAGAGATGGGTTTTCAGGTTCCACTTGAAGATTCCGAGTGTGGGGGACAGCTAGACGTTTAGGGGTGCACAATTCCAGAGAATGGGGAAAGCTCGGGCAAAGTCTTGCAGGCGATTCGATGAGGAATGTACAAGTGTGGAGGAAAGAAGGAGGGCTTGGGAGGATTGAGGATTACGAGTTGAATGATATCAGGAGATCAGTTCAGAGATATATGACGGGGACATATTGTGGATGGCTTTGTAAGTCAGTGTTAGCAGCTTGAATTGGATATATTGGTGAATTGGGAGCTAGTGGAGGGATTTGCAAAGGGGAGACGTGGAGGAATAGTGAGGAGAGAGGTGGATTAGTCAGGCAGCAGAGTTAAGGACAGTTTGGAGAGGTTCAAAAGTGTTAGCAGGGAGGCCACAGAGGAGGAGGTTGCAGTAGTATAGACGGGAGGTTATGAGTCATTGACACACTCCACAAGGATGATAACTCCACGCTCTACAAGGATGGTAAGCCACAAAAAGTCATTCCTAAAGAAGCTGTGGAGACAAAAGGAGATACAGGAAGCGCTTCCCTGTGAAAAATCTGTTGTTTTAGTGGGAGAGTATGTGAGCAGTGCAAGGTTGGCTGCTCACCTTAAGAGGTTGTGCGTCCTTCACAACCTCGGTATAAGGCCTGTGACACCAGGATTATATCCGCTGTTTCTCCGGCTCTGCTCCGGCATCTCCACTTGCAGTGGTTCCCATCTCTGGTCATGTGGTGTTGTGCCTGGTCACATGGGCGGAAGTGATGTCATCACAGGTCCTTTAGTCACTCAGTGCATGGAGCACCCTGCCGCTCCAAAACCACAATCCCCGGAAGGATGTAAACATGGGAAATTAAGATAGTTATGGTCAAATATTCGGGCGCTGGAGGCTACAGAAGCACAGGGATAATTCTTAAAGTTGTACAAACCTCTTTATTGACACAATAACCACGACTGGGTGGGATCATTCCAATTTTATCTTTTGGTTTGGTGGCTAAATATCTGTGCATTGTGCGGTATATATCGGAAACCGGTTTACTATAGCTATACAGATGTTTATTTTCTAGCCTGTCTCATGCTTATACATGCATCTCTATTTACATTGCGGTATAGGGTGACTAGGCAGTAGAGACACCATGTCTGCGTTTTTTTTTTTGTTTGTTGTTGTTCCCATTAATATATTTATTGTTATTCCCTCTTTTTAACCCTTCAGGACCCAGCCTATTTTGACCCTAAAGACCTTGCCATTTTTGTCAATTCTGACCAATGTCCCTTTATGAGGTAATAACTCTGGAATGCTTCAACGGATCCTAGTAAATCTGAGATTGTTTTTTCGTGACATATTGGGCTTCATGTTAGTGGTAAATTCAGGTTAATTTTTGCGATTATTTGTAAAAAAATAAAACATTTGGCAAAAATGTAGAAAATGTTGCAATTTTCAAATTTTTAATTTTTATTCTGCTAAACCAGAGAGTTATGTGACACAAAATGGTTAATAAATAACATTTCCCACATGTCTACTTTACATCAGCACAATTTTGGAAAAAATAAAATTTTTTGGGTGGGAAGTTATAAGGGTTCAAAATTCATCAGAATTCATTTTTCCAGCAAAATTTACAAAACCATTTTTTTAGTGACCACATCATATTTGAAGTCCCTTTGAGGGGCGTACATAACAGAAAACTCCCAAAAGTGACATCATTCCAAAAACTGCACCCCTCAAGCTACTCAAAACTATATTCAAGAAGATTATTAACCCTTCAGGTGCTTCACAGGAACTAAAGCAACGTGGAAGGAAAAAATGGACATTTTAATTTTTCTAACAAAAATATTCTTTTAGCCTCAATTCTTTAATTTCCAATGGGCAACAGAATAAAATGGATCCTAAGGTTTGTTGGGCAATTTCTCCCGAGTACACCGATACATCATATGTTGTCATAAACCACTGTTTGGGCGCTCGGCAGGGCTCAGAAGGGAAGGAGCGCAATTTGACTTTTGGAGCTAATTTTCCATTCAAAAAGTGAAATGGCACTCCTTTACTTCTGAGTCCTGCCGTGCGCCCGAACAGTGGTTTATGACCACATATGAGGTATCAATGTAGTCAGGAGAAATTGCCCAACAAATTTCAGGATGCATTTGATCTTTTTGCCCATAAAAATGAAAAAGTACTTTTTTTTCCACAAAAAATTTATTTTTTCATTTTTACGTATTAATTTGTGAAGCACCAGTGGGTTCAAAGTTCTCACCACCCATCTAGATAAATTCCTTGGGGGTCTAATTTCTGAAATGGTGTCACTTGTGGGGACCTCCAATGTTTAGGCACACAGGGGCTCTCCATACGTGACATGATGTCCTCTAACAATTCCAATTGTTAGTGTACACCATGTCACGTATGTGGAGCCCCTATGTGCCTAAACATTGGAGCTCCCCCACAAGTGACCCCATTTTGGAAACTAGACCCCACAATAAACTTATCTAGATGCATAGTGAGCACTTTGAACCCCAAGGTGCTTCACAAATTGATCCGTAAAAATTAAAAAAGAAAATTTGTGTGAAAAAAAAGTACTTTTTTCCTTATTACGGATCAATTTGTGAAGCACCTGGGGGTTCAAAGTGCTCACTATGCATCTAGATAAGTTTCTTGGGGCTTCTAGTTTCCAAAATGGGGTCACTTGTGGGGGAGCTCCAATGTTCAGGCACACAGGGAGGGGCTCTCCATACGCGATATGGTTTCCGCTTACAATTGGAGTTAATTTTCCATTGAAATTGTTAGCAGACACCATGTCGTGTATGGAGAACCCGTGTGCCACCAGCACAAGGGCAACTGGTAGAGTTGGGGTACAGCACCAGAAAATGGCACCTCTAATGAATGCGCTATTTTCTGGGGTGGCTGTGGGTTTTAATTTGCAGCGTGTGGGCCTACGTTTGGGTCTCTCCACGCTGAGGATTCCAACCCCCAGTTGCGAAGTTGTACCTGGCTGGCAACCAAAAATACAGTGAAGGCCTTTTTTTTATATTTCTAGAACTGATTTTAGAAAAAGAAAATTATGTGTGGCTCCACCATATTTTTGGCCCAGCCAGGTACAACTTATCAGCTATGGACTGCCACCAACCCCCAGCTGCCTCGTTGTAGCTGGCTGGCAACCTAAAATACAGCGAAGCCCATTTTTTTTTATTTCTACAACTAATTCTAGAAAAAAAAATTATGTGGGGCTCCGCCATATTTTTGGCCCAGCCAGGTACAACTAGGCAGCTGGGGGCTGGAATCCTCAGCATGGAGTGGCCCAAGTGTTCTGGGCCCCCCATGCTGCAAATTGCAGCCCGCAGCCACAACAGAAAATGGCACATTCATTGAAGCACCATTTTCTGGCACCTTACCCAGGCTCTTCCAGGTGCCCTGGTGCCAGTGGCAAACTGGGTAATAAAGGGGTTAATGCCAACTTTTTATTGGCAGCTGGCTCTAAGCCCAAGATTCATAATGTCGGGCCAATGTTAGACCCGGTAATTCTTATCTCTAGTAAATAGTCAAAAAAAATACACCACACAGAGAAAAATGTTTTTATTTGAAAAAAAAACACAAACAAAATTCGGACTCCATCTTTATTATAAATATCCGATGTAGTCCACAACGAAGGTCCCACGATGCTTGATCGCCTCTAATCAATCTAGAGACTGCAGAAAGGGATCAAGTGTTCTCTTCCTACAGTCTCTGGGGCAGAGTTATGGTGCACTATATGGCAATGATCTGTCATACAGTGCACCATGACTATGATCCAAGAGACTACAACTAGAGGAGACTTGAACCCTTGTTGCACCCATCCATCCATCCACCATGCACTCATCATCCACGCATGCACCCATCCACGCATGCACACACACACATCCATCCAATCACGTATCCACATATGCATCCACACATCCATCCACGCACACATCTACGCACACACACATCCATCCATCCATGCACACATCCATGCATGCACACATCCATCCATGCACGCATCTATCCATGCACACATCCATCCATGCACACATCCATCCATGCAACATCCATCCATGCATGCACGCATTCACACATCCACGCACGCACACATTCACGCACATCTGTCCATGCACACATCCTTCCATGCCCACATCCACGCATGCACGAATCCACACATCCATGCACGCATCCACACACACACATCCACACATCTATGCATGCACACATCCCTCCATGCACACACACATCCACGCACGCACACATCCATCCATGCACCCATCCACGCATGCACACACACATCTATCCATGCACACATCCATCCATGCACGCACACGTCCACACATCCATACATGCACGCATCCACACATCCACACATGCAACCATGCATGCACATATCCATGCATGCAACATCCATCCATGCACACATGCATGCAAGCACACATCTACGCATGCACATGCACACATCCATGCATGCACACATCCCTCCATGCACGCACACATCCACGCACGCACACATCCATCCATCCATGCACCCATCCACGCATGCCCACATCCACGCATGCACACTTCCACGCATGCACACACACATCTATCCATGTACACATCCATCCATGCATGCACACGTCCACATATCCATACATGCACGCATCCACACATCCACGCACACAACCATGGATGCACATATCCATGCATGCAACATCCATCCATGCACACATGCATGCACACACGTACACATCCATGCATGCACACATCCACGCATGCACACATCCATCCATGCATGCACCCATGCATCCATGCACCCATGCATCCACCCATGCATCCATGCACCCATGCATCCACCCATGCATGCATGCACCCACTCACCCATCCATCCACCCATGCATGCATCCACTCGCCCATTCATCCATCCATCCATCCACGCATGCATGCATCCACTCACCCATCCATACACCCATGCATGCATGCATCCACTCACCCATCCATGCACCCATGCATGCATGTATGCACCCACTCACCCATCCACCCATGCACCCGCTCATCTATTTATTCATACATACATACTTACCTCATCCAAAAGGAGGAGCCCGGGAGAAGAGGAGGGGCCCACCCTGGAGCTGGAGGGCAGGTGAAATGGTGGGTGCAGCCCACCGGGAGGTGACATGGGGGTGGGAAGGGGGCACAGGGTGGGTGTAAGCTTCCTCAGCCCCCTCCATGATCGCACCAGGAGGGGGCTGAGGAAGCTGACAGGCGGCTGCAGCAGCCCGCCAGCGGTAACAGTCATTTACCGCCAGCGGGCATACCGCCGGCTGATGACTGTTACCGCCGGGGGTGGGGGGGTAGAATGGCTTCAGCAGGGGCCCTAGAGCAGGAGGGGGAGGGCACCTGCAATCCCGCCCCTCCATATCTGATTGGAGAGCTCCAATCAGATCTGGAGGGGGTTACTCGCTCTGATTGGCAGTCTGAATTTCAACTGCCAATCAGAGCGAGTTTAGCAATGGGGGGGTTAAGCCACCCTCCCTGGGCTAAAGTATAGGTGCTTGCACTCCTACAGCTCCAGTGACTTGTCACTGATACTGTCACTGGAGCTGCAGGAGCGCAAACAACCCATGACGTTATAGAGACGTCATGGGTCGAGAATGCACCGACTTTCATGACGTCTCTATAATATCATAGGTCGGGAAGGGGTTAAAGAATTACCAATGAAAGCTATTTAAATGTTTGCTTAATTCTCCAATAAATTTTGATGTTGTAGAATTTAAGCAGCATTTCTGCCACTTTTAAGTAAATTTGGTTACTTGAATTTTTTTCATTGCATTTTTCAGTATGTTTTTACATGTGTGTTTATTACTATTTTGATGCTGCAGTTTTTGTCTCTTCTTGGTATGTCATTTTTTTAACTGTATTCTGTCACAAGGTTTTTGCTACCTTATGTGAAAGCAGCATAACATAGGACAAGAGAGCCTGAAACAACGTGGATCACTTAGTTTACTGGGTGAAGCAGTTGTGATACAATCACATTTTAAATTTAGCATGCAGCAGAGCTGAAAAAACTAATCACACCCACACCGGGCGTTTTTTGGACTATGTCTATTGACAGTGAGATACTTATCATAGGACGGGGCGTGTTTGGTTTAGCAAGCACATGCTGGTGTAGCTGATGTAGTCCAATCAATGATAAGGTCCTGGTTATAAATCAATAATTGCAAGTAAGAAACAGCACACTTCTTGATAAGAGACACGGAAATCTGTATATTAACCTCTAAAGCATACTGTCTTAAAGCGAACCTGTCACCCCCCGTGGACATCAAAAGCTATAATAGCCACCTTCTGCAGCACTAAGGCTGCATTCAGGGAAGGTGGCTATATGCTTCTGATGCCCTATATTCAGTCAAATATGAAGTTAGATAAAGCCTTACACTTAAGACCGGGAGGCGGGGTTTCGCGCTCCTCCGACCCGCCTCCTCTTGTCAATCAGTCAGTTCGCCTGCTGCTGCCTCCCCTCATGAACGCGCGGCTCCGTTCTCGTCTATGGAGCCGCGCATGCGCTGTGCACCGGGTGTCCAGGAAGTCGTCGGGCTGCGCGCGCAGCCCGACGACTTCCTGGACACCCGGCACACAGCGCATGCGCGGCTCCATAGACGAGAACGGAGCCGCGCGTTCATGAGGGGAGGCAGCAGCAGGCGAACTGACTGATTGACAAGAGGAGGCGGGTCGGAGGAGCGCGAAACCCCGCCTCCCGGTCTTAAGTGTAAGGCTTTATCTAACTTCATATTTGACTGAATATAGGGCATCAAAAGCATATAGCCACCTTCCCTGAATGCAGCCTTAGTGCTGCAGAAGGTGGCTATTATAGCTTTTGATGTCCACGGGGGGTGACAGGTTCGCTTTAAGGTTAATTAGCAAAAACCTGCTTACAGATTCCATTTAAAAAAAACAGCTTTTGTTTTTTATACTTCCTATAAAAAAGAAAGCCGGGCACCAATTGCACAATAAGGGCTAATAGCTCTGTAGTCTCACTATAATCAAATGGCATATAATTCAAGTGCAAATCATAGCCCCGGGGTGCTACCTATAAAGATACATCATATAGCAAAAATTCAAGGAAAAAGGTGCACTCACAAATGTCAGACTTTATGCACACAGACTTTTAATTAACGGTGGAAAGTTACATACAGCAGGGAGGGAGGAGAAGGAACGAACGACGAGTAGTTTCGCGAATTACTTAGCGCTTCCACTGGTCCACATAGGACCAGTGGAAACACTAAGTAAAGCGTGAAACGGCTCGTCATCCGTTCCCTCTCCTCCCTCCCTGCTGTATGTAACTTTCCACCGTTAATTAAAAGTTTGTGTGCATAATGTCTGACACGGGTGAGTGCACCTGTTTCCTTGAATTTTTTTTAATACTTTCTGGAATTTATCTGTGACAAAACAGCATGTTCAGATTACATGCATTTTTTAGGTGTTTCCGCAGTGGAGATGTACTAAAAATATGTGTGCCTTTTTTACCTCTGGTTTTCCACATACAATGGAAGTCTATGGGGAAAATCTGCACATAAAATTTAGTGTATTCGCAAGAGAAAATGACATGTGGATTGAAATCCTCACTGCAGGTCAGGTTACACTAAAGGGGCCGTCACACGCATCAATATCGCTGTCAATGTCACTGCTGCACATGACGTTGCAGCGATACTGATACGTGTGACATGGTATATCAACCAGCGATAAATGGTTGCACGGTGGACACACAGCACTGCGGCGTGTGACACCGGGAGATGCGTGATTAGCCAGCTCCTAGCGCCTCTCAGCAGGCACTGGAAGCTGGTATCCATGGTAAACTGCGGGTATCTAGGCTCACCGGCTTGTAACCAAGGTACACAGCGGGTAACTAGGGACCCTAGTTACCTGCTGTGTACCTCGGATACCAGCAGGTGAGCGGAAAAGGCTGGTAACCAAAGTATACATAGGGTATCTAGGCAGCGCGCGCTGCCTAGATACCCGCAGTTTACCATGGATGCCAGCCTGCTCCCGCTAACTGCAGCCTGGCAGCAGGAGCAAAACATCGTGGAAACGATATTTAAATAATTTCCACGATGTCACTGGTCTACTGATCGCTGGTGAGCCTGCCTGTGTGACAGCTCACCAGCGATCAGCCGTCAATGTCGCCAGCGATCAAATCGCTGACGACAATGACGTGTGTGACGGGGCCTTAAGTAAAACATAAACACAGTGGGTATGAGATTCCTGTAAAGCTCCTTAACAGTAGTGAGTTTTAAGACACTGTGTCAAAAAAGTCACCAAAAACTCATTGCAAGGACAAAGCCTTGTGGTGTGTGCTCACAATCAGGAATTGCAGTGTTTTGGACCCAGTGTATTGTCACTGCATCCAAAATGCTGCATGGTAAAGTACAAACAAAGTGGATTTCAAGAAATCCCATACCCACAATGCTTTTCCCCACCGCAGATTGTTTTCAGGAGTGATGAGGGTTTCCGGACTTCTGCATCTCTGCAGCATGTTAATTTCATCAGCTGAGTCAGAAGAGATAACCATCAGGTGTATGCAGGAAGAAGCCACCCCGCACTCACCACAAATCATGAGTACCGGATGGCTGCCATCTCATTGCATACATCTGTGAGTTCCTGCAGGTATGGAGGCACAGTGTCCAAAATGCTGCACCTCCAGATCGTGATCACCAGTCTGTAAGGTCAGGTCATAGGGTTTAAGCCAGGCCTAAAATATGCAACAATAATACAGACAGGACAAAAGCCAAGAGTGTAACTACAACAGGTGCAGGGGATGTGATCGCACCCGGGCCCTGGTGCCTGTCGGGCCCCAAAAGCCCCAGTGGCCTATAGAAAGAGACTATTGCTATTAAAGATTTACAATAAATGGGGGCCCAGTAGGAGCTTCCGCATCAGGGCCCTTGAGCTTCAAGTTACACCACTGACAAAAGCTCTTTCAATTAATCTTCCTGCCTAAAAGAATACCTATGAGTATTACTGGTTATTGACACATGATAAAATAATGATGCTATACTGATGCAATTTTCTATGATATATATGTCATATTACGGACATTAACCAAGACTATATATTCCATCAAATATTTGTTGGAAGCATGTCTGTGATGCATACAAAAAGACCATTTAGTAAGGCGCTGTGTTATAAGGCACTCCTTGCCTTTGACAAATGTGTAATAATAATAATAATAATAATAATAATAATAGAAATAATATTTGTCTAGAACTTCTTTAAGAATAGAAAAGATCCCAAGCTTATAATTGCAAAAAGGTAATTTTCCAACCTGATTTTTTGTAGGAACTCTATTTAAGGCACTCCTTGTCTTTAACAAGTTAATAATAATAATAATAATAATAATAATAATGTTTGTCTAAAATTATAGTATAGAAAAGATCCCAAGCTTATAACTGCAAAGGTGTTTTTCCAACCTGAATTTTTGTAGGAACTCTATTTAAGGCACTCCTTGCCTGTGACAAGTTCTAAACAGTTAATGATGATGGGCAAATAGTGACTCTAAAATTATGCTTTTGATTTAGAGGGAAAACATAACAACACGACTTTAAAATGGATTTAACCATTATGTCAAATCCCTGTGAAAAACATTTAAATAATGTGTAATACTAACACATGTTGCTAATAAACCCTGAAAACTTCACGTATTACACTGGAAATGGATTTTATTTTCATCTCCTTGCAACAGCACCTCTGAAAACGTTGTTTGATCTTTTTTTTTCTCTGACTGGTATTCAGAATGTAAAACTAATCCCATATTTAAAGACTTTTCGATGTTTCATCAAGCACCCAGATTTAAATTTTCCCTAATCTCGCTTGTCACGTGAGTCAACGCCTTCTGTGCCCTGTTTTGAAGCATATCATTTCTTAAAATAAACTAAAATGCATAATGAAAATGACTAGTGTGATCCATTGGAAAAAGTCTGCAAAATTTAACATCACAAAAAAAATCCCCTGAACATTTAAGGATCCAGCTTCTAAATGCCATACTAATTAAAGGAACGTCCCTTTCTAAATGTGCTTTTTTGCACATGCATAAGAGGCCTTATTCAAATGAAGGGGAAGACCTTTCACATACATGAGGCTATAATAGAGAGCTTAGCATAACTTCTACCTGATTTTCAATGCAAATGGCAGCAGAGAAGTTAGTGTGCTGATGAAGATTATGGTTTATCCCTCTCACACACCACAGAATTCTTCACGCTCTGGAAATATTTTGCTTATCAGTGAGCAGCAATGATCAACACCTCACACCCACTATTCCAGAGAGACTCAGAATGTGTGATCATCAATATTCAGATAGTCAGATTCTCATGGTTCCAGACTATTAATTTTCTTCCACTGAAGCTTTAACGTAGATTTCCGCGCACTATAAAAATGCATTTTACCAAGCTGGTGTCAAACATCAAATAGACTAATTAAAAGTCATGTTGCCTAAAGTCATGTTGGCTTCTAGCATAGAAGGAATATTATCATTATCTTCAGAAGAAAAGGGGTTAAATATTTGTCATCTATTCATATTATGGTAACCTTGCCTTGTATGGGTAACAATGAGCATATGACCTACATACAAAATCATTTTCGCGAAAGTACTATACCAAAAATATTAAAATGTAATGCTGCAAAGAGGCGCAGGATATAGAGTGGTATATTATTTTCATTTTGGTATTTAATATATTGTATTTTAGATTCATAGAAAATGAATCATGTATCAATGTATGTATATGCTTACTGGACATGAAAAATATGTTAATGGCAATGTGGAAATTGTGGAAGTCTGTATTCAGTAAATTACATATGGTGCATATATATGGGATGAGCACCATTCAGTATCTCTGCTAGACACTTTTGATTTTTTGGACAATGTGAAGGGGTTAATTCAAGTGCAACCAAATGACCATTCAATGTGTAGAGGATCTACTAAGGCTAAATTCAGACTGTCCTTTTTTTTCCTCTGTTCTGATGTGTTTTTTGTTGGAAAACAGGAGCTGTCAAAAAAAAGCACCCAAAAGTGGATCATGCATTTCCGATTGTTTTTTGGGTGCGATTTTGGGTGGTGCATTTTTTTTTACCCAAAGACAATAGGAAAAGCAGATCAGAAAGATGCCAGACAAATTGACAGACCTTTTTCCAAAACTGAGCCTCCAAAAGTGAAAATATGCATCACTTTCAAAGAGCCCTGTGTAAATGGCAAAGATAAAAACACATAGACTTTGCATGGGGTGACATTTGAGTTATCCGTTTTCTGCAAAAAACGGATAAAAGAATACACAGTGTAAATGTAGCCTAAAGGTATCTTCACACACAGCAATATTGCTAGGCAATTTCACTGGCAATTTGCTTGTTGCAGTGAAATCATGGACACATTGTTCTATTTTGTTGCTGTGTACAAATGGAACAATGTGTCCATGATTTCACTGCAACCAGAAAATTGCCAGTGAAATTGACTAGCAATATTGCTGTGTGTGAAGGTACCTTTAAGGATGTGTACCAACAATGAGCTCTCAAGGCCGCTTCACACTGTGGCGTGATCCGGTCCGGGGCTGTCCGGGATGACCCAGACAGCCGTGGACCGGATCAGCACACAGGATTGGGGGGCTATTATGCCCTCCGGTCTGGTGTGCAGCGCACGCAGCTGCAGCCACTAACAGGTCAGGACCGCGGCGCCCGCGGTCCTGACTTATCAGCAGCGGGAACTGCGTGCGCTGCACACCGGACCAGAGGGCATAATAGCTTCCCAGTCCTGTGTGCTGATCCGGTCCACGGCTGTCAGGGTCCTCCCGGACAGCCCCGGACCGGATCGTGCCGCAGTGTGAAGCCGGCCTCAGTGATTCTTTGACGGTGAATGTTTCTGCTGCTTCAACAATACAGCATCTTAGGGTGCTTTCACATTACGATTTTCGGTCATCCGATTGTATCCGTTTCAAAATGGACACAATCAGATCTGAAATCAGATCCCATGTCCCCCTATGGGAATCGGATCTGATCGGATGTGCCACTATTGGCATCCAATTTTGGCACCATCCGATTTAATCACGGGCACAAAATCGTAGCCTGCTACGATTTATGTCTGTGACTCAAATCGGACAGCATCAGATCAGTGCTGATCTGAGTGCCCACAAAATGGGAGACTATGAACATCGGATCCGAGTTCACCTCGGATCCGATGTCAACTCCGTGTTCCCTGCCCTCCCTGTCTTTCCCTGCTCCTGCCTCCTCCATCTTCTTCTCCCTGCTATTCTATTCTGTCCGTCCCACTATTTTATTCTATTTTATTCTGTCCCCCCGCTCCTCTATCCTGATCTAATCCCTATTCTGTCCCCTCTTCTCTTCCCTGTGTGTTAAAAAAAAAAATCTCCTCCCGGAGGATACATCACCTGTCACCGTCTCCCACAATGCGACACCATCGGGGCTGAAGGACCTGTGATGATGTCAGAGAGCCGGTCACATGACACGTCAGCTGACCGGCTCTGGGACATCACCACAGGCCCTTCAGCCCCTATGGTGTCGCATCGTGGGAGCCGGTGACAGGTGATGTATCCTCCGTGAGGAGTTTTTTTTTATTTTAACACACAGGGAAGAGAAGAGGTGACAGGATAGGGATTAGATCAGGATAGAGGAGCGGGGGGACAGAATAGAATAGTGGGGAGACAGAATAGAATAGCATGGGTAAAAAAATGGAGGAGGCAGGAGCAGGGAGAGACAGGGGACTGCACGATTCACACTGATCCTGCATAGAATCTGATCGGATGGCTATTAGCCATCCGATTGCAGGGATCCATGTGGATCCGTGCCTGTCCTTCAAACTCGGATCCCACGGACAGGCAGTTAATCGTAATGTGAAAGCACCCTTACAGTTACAGAAACAGGGATGGGATTTATAGAAATTTGGTACCCACTGTCCTTTTTTTACTCTGTGTAAGCTACAGATTCTATACATAGACTTGCATTATAAGCAGGAAATATTCAGGTAAAAAATGCCTGTGTTTTTAGAGTTTTTGCTGTGGAAAAGCATTAAAAACACATGTAATCTCTACATAGCTGTTTCAGTAAAGTTTTGTGAAAACCACGAAGTATTAATAACAAAGCAGCTTTATTATTATGACATACCAAAAAAGACAAAAATGCAGCATAAAAATGTGATAAAATTAAATGTAAAAAGATGCACACAAAAACACATGTAAAAAAGTGCAAACGACCTCATTTACTTGTTAAAGGGAACCTGTCAACTGTTTTAGCCCTTCTAACTTATCCCTACCTGTCCCTGCAGCCACATACTACTGTCCTAACCATCCCTCTCTGACCAATCTTGCATTTATAACAGTGGAACAGAACACTTTAACACTTTTTAAACTTACAAAATCTCTGACAATGGGGCATTCCTGACGGGTAGGCTGTGTCTCCAGGGCTGCGCTCCCCCCGCCTCACTGCTCTAATTACACCCTGATGGGCGGCATCATTCCTTCAGGACCGATGTCCTGATTTAAATCTCTAGGCCCGCACTTCCTGGTGTATGACGCGATGCTGGGTGCCGCATCACACCGCGTCATACTTGGTCATGCGCATTGCGCCAGGTGTAGAGCACACAGGCCGCCTTCAACATGCGATCTGCGCATGCGCTGAAGGCAGCCTTGTGTCGGCGCAAGGTCGCCAGGCAACGATCCCCAAGCTTTGCACACCCGGCACACTGCGCATGCCTGGGTATGACGCAGCGTGACATACACCAGGAAGTGCGGGGCGGGAGATTTAAATCAGGACATCGGTCCTGAAGGAATAATGCCGCCCATCAGGGTGTTATTAGAACAGTGAGGCTGGGGGAGCGCGGCCCTGGAGACACCACCTACCCATCAGGAACGCCCCATTGTCAGAGATTTTGTAAGTTTAAAAAGTGTTCTGTTCCACTGTTATAAATGCAAGATTGGTCAGAGAGGGATTGTTAGGACAGTAGTATGTGGCTGCAGGGACAGGTAGGGATAAGTTAGAAGGGCTAAAACAGCTGACTGGTTCCCTTTAAGTGCAGAAATGGTGCAGAAGTTCTGCAATATCAAAATCTAATCAAAAGCTGTGAGCAACACAGGGTCTCAGTGGTCAGCACGGGATGAAATTCCAACAACAAAATCTGCAAAGAGTTTGCATGTTCTCCCTGTGTTTGTGTGGGTTTTCTCCAGTCCTTCAGTTTCCTCCCACACTCCAAAGACATACTGATAGGAAATTTAGATTGTGAGCCCCAATGGGGACAGTGATGATGATAAATGATAAAGTTAATCTCTTTTCATAGGTAGATACTGGGTTTCACCTAACCATTATTTGTGGCCATTCTTTGATGTAAAGCGACAGCTAAAAAAAGAACCAAATTTCCAGTTAATAATTTTGAGCTATTTTGAGCTACTTGTGAATGCAAGAAATATGTGGGTATGGGATATTGAAGCAATTAAAATTTCTGTCTGCTTTCAATTTAAAGGGATTGTCCAGTCTAGACAAGACTGCAGTAACATAGAGTCACACTATTTGAATGAGAGTTGTGAATCCCCACATCACACACATTGTGCGCTGTGAGAATTTTCCTGTTTCAGAGCTAGAAATGATGTGCACATGGCTACAAGTATGGGATATGCATACTCCAGGCCACATTCTGACTAGATAGGTACAGCCTTGCTCATTGCACATGTATTGAGTGAGGCCATTCCCATCTAGTCATATGTTTACTGGGAGCATGCACATTTCATACATCACGTGAGGCTGGAATCACACTGTCCATGTGATATGCGACTAAGTCGGACGTGTCACGGATGATTAACTTGGAATGGCCTCCTCCCTCTCTGGACGGGAGCGTCAGCTGCTTGTGTTTCTGAAAAGCTCCACACTCCTGCCCTGACTGGGGGAGGCCATTCCAAGTTAAATCATCCGTGATACGTCCGACTTAGTCGCATATCACATGGACAATGTGATTCCAACCTGATTCGTATTTATGGCTCTGACACTGGAGAATCCTCACAGTGCACAGTGCATGCGATGTAATGATTCACAAGTCTCAGTCGCAAAAAGTGATTCAAGAATAAAGAAAAGGAGACACATCAAGTTGGGCGATCACCACAAAGTAGAAAAGGGTTACACATTTTATTATTCATTTAGTTACACCATATCTGAAACACAATTAAAAACAATTAAAAAAGGGGGCTGAAGGACCACTAGCATGAAAAAGGGGGTTACCCCTGTTATACCTTTGTCTCATCTATATATACACAAGGTATCAGAAAGCCTGCCTTATGGACCATTTAATTTCTGTAATATTTGAAATCCTTGCAAATCAATTATAGGGCATTTTTAGAATGTGTAATAAACATATACACTAAATTTAAACTTAATACCATCCAGCTAGTCAACAGAGAAAGAAGTTGGTGAAATCTCCAGACTTAGTACCCAGATTCAAACCGTAATCTGTCAGTCAATTCACAATCAGAAGCAAGGAAACAAAATAGAATTGTTTCCATACAGAAAGAGCAGCCCTGATAACCCATAACACATGAAATACGGCAAGGCAGAATAGCCATATATTACCTGAGTAAAGCTGTTACTTAGATCACAATGGACAACAAGGGGGGCCCCCTGAAAGAACCCCACGCGTTCCGTCACAAGAATAGTGACTTCATCAGGGGAGAGGACCAAATACAGTGTACCAATAATGGGTTTATATAGTATACTCACAGTAAGTTTGCACCTGTAGGCAATAAACGCTAAAAGCTGCGGCCATTAGAGATCAAGGGCGACGCGCAAGAAAAGCGTCATCCTGCAAGTCCCGCATTTAAGCGGGTGTGTGAGAGTGCACGGAGCCAGAAAGGCTATTGCGCATGCGCGGAGCCAGAAAGAAGCGTCATAGCATATCGAACACAAGAGCGATCTCCTTATTACTGGGGCGTGCGCGCTGGTGCTGTAGGCTTCTGAAAAATGGCCACCGCGCATGCGCAGTGCTTGTTGTGGCCAACAGAACAGATAGTATGAAGTAGTGCTGCGTAGGTCAGGACTGTCAGGCTTCATGGCAACGGTTTGTGTAGTAAAGCGGACACTTTTGACAAAAATGAGACTAAGAACAGGGATCTGTTCAAGCAATTTTATGTTTACAGGTTTTAATGTTCATCTATCATGAAATGCTTTATAGAAATAGACAAATAGTCTCTGACAAACAATCCTATCAATATTATCATATAACTGAGAGGGACAGGCTTGTATGTTAGGCGGCCGTCACACGTAAAGATCTATCTAACGATATCGTAAACGACGTCAGATTTGCATATCGTCCGAACGACGCGCGAGATCGCTCATCACAACGCTACACCCACAGACATCGCTCAGACGATTCCCCGATCCAGCCATCCAGCGATCGTCTGAGCGATGCACTTATCATCAGTGGACATCGTTCAGCAAAGTCACACAGAAATCTCCTAAACGATGCTGTAGCAAATGTGGGCGCCTTTCAATGTTTTCTTGGAGCCCATAGGCGTGGTACATGGTCTCCAAGCTGCGCCCCTCACTACACCATTGGTGCTCAGTACTGCGTCCTCATTGGTCAATTGTCCTTTGAAACATGCCGGCCTCATCTCCAGAATGTCCTGTGATGTGGGTCGCAATGTATATGTATAAACACGGTGTGCTCTACCACATAACTAATTTTGAATGTTGAAAAGGTAGAGAACGCAATCCCCCCCCTTGTTGCGTTGTGCAATTAGTGTAGTGTAAAGATGCGTTTCAATTAATCAGCCTGTAGCGAGCTGTGTGTGCGCCATGACTGTCTGTTTACCCACGCCTGTGAAACGCATGTGTGTTTGCTGTGTGCTGTTGCTGATGTTTGATTTTGTGTGTGAGCAAGCGCATGTGTTATCAAGCGGGATTGTGGGGAAAATGTATGACAACGCAAAGGAGATAAAGCGTCTCTGAACATTCATTGTTCCAGGTGGCCAAATGTGTGTGATTTCACAGTGTGACCCACACTTTGTTATACTGACAGATGTTATGCAGCATGTCGAGGGGAGGGAGTGTACAGTCCCCTGGACTATATGTCACCTGTACTCCCCAGTCCATCCCCTTGCCATGCTGCCTGTGACCTGCATAGAATTTCTTTACAACTGCACACTGAAGCTTGTCACTAATTTTAGGTCCTGAGTTACATTTGGATGGACAGCTTTTATGAGGTTGCGACAACCAGGCCGGAGTGTTGCCCCTGCATCCAAATTAGGCAGAATATAGGGTAAGACATTGTTGGGGACAGGCCGAGGACCACACTATCCTTTGAATCTGTTGTGAGACATTGGTGTGTATTTTGATACATGTACATGTGCAGGTGTGTGTTTGGGCCCAACATTTACTCACCACGCAGCCTCTGAATCCGTGCACGGATGTCCAGAATGCGGCCCGGCGACTTATATTTTAGGTCCGCTATCTTGTGCTGGATGGCCTTCACAGACCTCTCCACACACAGCTGGCGGAGCAGGGCCCGCTGAATCTTAAGGACAGTGCTGCGGTTGCGCAGCCTCGGATGCCGGTGGGGGTGGTGGCCCCAATAATCGAATCTATCACAATTATCTATTAATAGCATCAGTTCCGCCATCCCCACGTGGCAGCGCGCCGTGTTGCCGCCATTACTGAACTGCAATGTGCAGGGGAGGAGCTAGCACCTTGCAGGCGGAACGAAACTGAAACGAACTTCATTCCGTCTGGACCACCCCTTGCGTGACGTACCAAGACTCAAAGGCGAGCTACGCAGCGTTACCAGAGCAATCAACCACTTTTTGTGTCACCTACGGGACAAGATCCCATGGGCGTGACGTAGCGCCGCGTTGTGTGCGTCGTGCCTGGCAACATTGTTTGGGTGTAGGACAAGGTGGACGCTATAGCAGGGTCGTGTACCACGCAGATTCGATTATCAAGTCGACGCACTTTTGTGTGCACAGTTCTGATAAATTGTGCAGCCGACGCCGAAGTGTGGTGCTGAAGACAGCTCTTTCAAAATGGCGCCCTGTGAGGACAGCCAATGGCAACGCATCATCCTCCACCAATGCGATCTACTGGTGCGCAGCCAATCCTAAACCATTATGGTGCACGAATCGCAACTGGGGAGGCGAGGCACTAGGAAACTCCTGCCACGCCTACGTGCTGGATTTAGGCATCGCGCAGTCCAAAACGTGCATGCGATCTCGGTTGTTTAGACACGCCGATTCAGTTGATCTTAACACACGACATCGTTAGATCTAAGAACCGGACCTCAGATCAAGATTTAGCGATTTGATCAGATATCGCTCGTCGTATCTCGCCGTCGCACGCGCAGACATCGCTCACGCGATGTTTGATCTGCCGCGTTTAGGCGATATCTTGCGCGATATCTGTGCGTGTGACGGCCGCCTTAGAGTTATCTTTTGATTGATTTCGAATTTTTAATTTTTTATATATATTATTGATTCTTTAGTGGAAAAAAGAGTTAGTGTCATTAGAGTATATTAAAGTATATTAAATTTTGCATGCAAAATATAGGAAATTGAATATATTAAATATTTATTTTATTTTATTTTATTTTACTTCATTGTCCAGTCAGGCAAGGAAATATTTAAGTTAATCTGTTAAAATTAGTCGCATAAAGTGACCCATATAGTGATACATAGAGTGTACAGACTTGTTATTTTAGACCAGGCAATCAATTTAAACTCTTAACACATCTTTTTTTTAACAATACATTTTTTTATTCAAATAACTCTTTTAACAACATATATAACTTGTTTACACAGTTACATCAATATAACAGCCATGTCCAAATAATCACCACCAATGTAAACCAATTCCAGACTGGATAATATAGGAGAGGGAAGGGAAAGGAAAAGGGGCAAAAGGAAAGGGGCAGCCTGGATTGGACACAAATGGAAAATTAATGGATAGTGTGTGTGTGGGAGGTGTGGGAGGGGAGTAAGCTTTAGGAGCTTTGTTTTGAATATTTTTTATACTAATCAAATTATGAGTAGACCAGAATCAACCAGGAAAAATATTAAAACCATCCTAAGTGTGAGATATCGCCAATCCAGAAGTCTCCTAAATCTCCCACTGGCGACTGACTCATTCTTTTTCTCTTTAGAATGGAAACACACTGGCATGTAAAACAGCGTTCATGTAGATAATGAGAATTTATCCTACCAATGAGTTCCTCCTGTGTGGTGGTAGAAGCTTCCCTCCAGTGCCTTGCGAAGCTCTGATGGGCCGCAGTCAAAACATGGGTTATCACTGGAATTAAGTTTGGGAGAAAAAGGTCCAACCCAATACTTAAGACTGCCAATGTCCCCTCTAGGTCCTCATTAAGTCAGCCACTCGATTTCAGAATTCTCTGATCTTGGGGCACCACCACTACACATGACCCAGATCCTCTTTTTATACCACATGCCTTCCAGCTTAATAGGGAAGATGATTTGTTAAATTTGCAAATTTGTAAGGGGCCAGATACTAGTTGTATTTTCTTTAGTTTATCTAAATGATTAATGCAGGAGGAGTGCCTTTGAGTAAATGTGGCCACAGTCCACCAGTGTTCAGATGTGAATGAGGAAGAGAGTGCTTCCTTTCAGACATTCATATAAGGGAGTTTGACCAACTCTGCTGGTGAATTAATAGTCCTATAGAACAGAGACAATCCATGTTCATTGGGGTATTGTACATTAAAGTATTTTTGCATCATGTCTGATGGGTCAGGGCTCCACCAAGTTGGAAATGTGCATGACTGGATAAAATTACGAATTTGAATGTACTGATAAAACCATGTTTTGGAAATCTTGTAAAGTTGGGACAAATCTGCAAAGGAGGGGAATACAGGGCCATCTATAGGTGCCGTCACACCTGGCGACGTCGCTAGCGACATCGCCGAAAAAGTGACGTATCAGCGATGTCGCCAGCGACGTCGCGCTGTGTAAACGAGCGGCGCGACCGCATTTTATCGCTGGTCGCAGGTTGACAGGTTTACGGGAAGAACCGTAAACCTGTCAACCGGCGACCTGCGATAAGGCTGGATCGCGCCGTGTGACATCACCAGAGCGATGTCGGTGGCGATCCAGCCTATACCGCAGCGTTGCTGCGGATCGCTCGCTGGGCTGAGCCCAGCCCAGCGAGCGATGTCACCGCCCGCATCGCTGCGGTGTCGCCGGCCGATGCTGTGTGACAGCTGGCCAGCGATGTCGGAAGCGAGCGGGCACCCGCGCATCGCTTCCGACATCGCTGGCCAGATCGTGCTGTGTGACGGCACCATAAGAGTTTATCAAGCGTGCTTACACCTGATTTCACCCACAGGTCTAGAGACAACCCAGAGATGTGTGCTTCGATCATTTTTACAGAAATGTATTTAAATAGGGATTTTGTCAGTGTTCTATCAAGGTTATTCCAATAAGAAATCAACGTGGACATCGTATGAAAGGGAAAATTCGATTTCAGGGGCTTCAGTAGCTCGATCTCTAGCAAAAAGTCTAGTAGATTTGTGTGTTACAAACTGTCTTTTTATTTAGAGCCATCTGTAATTAAGATCCCCAGCCCACCAATCCTTTACGGCCTCGAGTATGGCTGCCTTGTGATACAACGATAGATTTGGTACACCCATTCCACCACGAGAATATTGGAAATGTAGAGCCTTGACCGCCACTCTTGGTTTTTTGTTTTTCCAAATGAACTTACCAAGTAGGTATTGAAGGAGCCGTATCCATCTAGATGGGAATTTGAGAGGGAGACATCTGAACAAGTAAGTAATCTTAGGCAGAAAAATAATTTTTACAATTTGTATTCTGGCAACCCAGGACAGTGGGAGAAGGGTCTGCCTTTCCATTTCCCCCCGAACGTCCGAAATTAGTGATTCGCAGTTCAACTTAATTAGAGTTACAAATTTTTTAACTTTAATTCCCAAATATGTAAATCCCACTTCCTCCCACTTAAAGGGAAAATGCTCTAGTGTTCTATCCTTTACAAAAGGTGTAATATTTATGGGGAATATGATAGACTTTGTGGCATTTAAATTGTAATATGAGATTCTGGAGAATTCAGCCAGGGTGTCCATGACACGCAGCATGGACAACTCCACGTGGGTGAGAGATAATATCACATCATCTGCATACAATCCCACCACATTGTCCGAATGTCCCACATGGAGTCCATGTATGCTTGGATCATTTCTAAGAACCTCTGCTTCATTAACAAAGCAAAGATAACCGGCGAGAGAGGGCAGCCCTTCCGGGTGCCATTAGTTATCATAAATCCATCTGAGATGCAGCCAGACTCACTCATCACCGCGTTCGGATTAGAGTATAGGGCCAGTATAGCTTTTTTAATATCTCCCACAAAACCAAAACTTATCCAGAACCTCACCCATATAACTTATGTGCACTCTGTCAAATGCCTTCTCAGCGTCAAGAGACAGCAGTACATCGGCGAGTTTAATAGTCTCAATTATCTCTAACAAATCTATTACTTTTCTAGTGCCGTCCTTGGCTTGTCTCCCAGGGACAAACCCAATCAGGTCAGGTGCTATCAGAAAATGAGAGACAGGCATTATTCTGGCTTCAAGGATTTTAGAGAATATTTTTAGGTCACAGTTTATTAAGGAGATAGGCCTAAAATTACCAGGAGTGTTCGGGGGTTTCTCGGGTTTAGGAATGATTGTGATTACTGCCTCAAGGTTTTCATGGCTTATTGAAGAGCTACTTTTCCAAAATGTGAAAGTTTTTAGGAGGTAAGGAGCTAAAGTTTTGAAGAAACAATGATAATAGGTGTTAGAAAAACCGTCTGAGCAGAGGACTCTTTAGTAGAACGGACTATTTGTTCTATTTCAATGATAGATATGGGAGTATTTAGATCACTTAGCTGAGCCGCTCATACTTGGGGGAGTGAGATTTTTTTCTAGGAAGTTACCAATTTCTTGGTAACTTGGTATTTTAGTCACATCAGGTTTATTCAAGTATGCAATCCTATTTCTTATCTCCCTTTTTTTGATTCTGCTAGCTAAAATCTTCCTTGCTCTATCGCCCATTGTATAATATTTTGTTTTAGACTCTTTAAGTGCTTTTTCGTACTGGAATAAAAGTAGAGCATGCAGCCTCGTTCTATGTTCCGTTATTTTTTGGGACAACTGTGGCGTTTTTCTTGTTGATTTGTTCCAGATTGTTAGTTTGAGTTAATAGGTCTCACACTACCACCTCTGTTCTTTTCTTTTCAACTGCTGCCATCTTAGTAAAAATACCTTTCATATATGGCTTGTGGGCTGACCATACTTACTTCGTCTGAGGTGGAGTTATTATAATTTCTGTCAGAGAAGTCTTTTAATTTGGTCTCTATTATTTCAATGTTTTGTTTGTTGGTCAGTAAAAAATCATTTAGACGCCACCTATTAGTTATGACCAAAGAGTCCATATCGAATATGGTGAGTGAGACAGGAGCATGGTCAGACCACGACATCACACCTATCGTTGCCTCAAGCACACAACCTAAAATTCTATCAGCCATAAAAATATAGTCTATCCGGCTATAGGAATTAAATCTAGGGAAGAAATGGGAGTAATCTCTCTCAGAGCGGTGGAGATATCTCCAGATGTCATGCAAGTTATATTCTGAAATCAGTGATTTCATTTCTCCCCTAGTGGTACATCTGTTTAAACAATTTAACACATCAGACATGGGGAGGTTTAAATCTCCACAGACAATTTTAAACCCTTTGGAAAACACCTGTACTTTCTTAAGTGTTTGTCTGATAGATGAAAACTGGTGCTTATTTGGGTCATATAGAGGTACAATCGTGTATCTAGTGTTGTTTAAAGAACAATCAAGGAAAATAAAACACCTCTCTGGATCACTAGTAGTGTCATACTATATAAAGGATTGTGAGTCTCTTATAAAAATAGCCACTCCAGCTGTTTTATTCTTTTGTTTGCAAAAAACTGATGTGGATATCAAGGGTTCTTTAGCTGAGCATTGTGCTGCGCCAACAGGTGTGTTTCTTGGACACAAATTACATCAGCAGTTTTTTGCGAATATTTTCCCAGAAGATGGATCTTTTACCTGGCGAGTTCAAACCATTGGCATTTATAGATATAACCTTAATATGCATTGTTAATACTATATACAGCTTTATGTGAAACCATTGCTCCAAAATGAGTGACAAACATAGGGAGAACAGATAGGGGGAGGATGAACAGGGAAACAAATTTGCTTGTATAAACAAATGCAGGGTTATCAAACCTAAATTTTTGCTTCATCATAAGAGGAAGTCCCCTTAAAGTTCCAAAATCAATTAAACAGTAAAAAAAAAGGAAAAATGTGAAAAAAAAGTTTGAAATAGAGTGAAAAAAAGACACTCTGTGGGCAACTCTGCCTGGTTTCAACATTGCCATAGAGGCACCAGACAAAAAGTAGAAAGTAGGAAGCGGAGACCATCTCTGCAGTAATCAATCATGCTGTAAACCAGTCTGGGTCCAGTTTTTTCATTTTATGTGCTTGATGAGCTCTTTTGTCATTTGGATATATGGTCTGAATCTTCCATTTTAGCAATAAATCTCTCGCCTTTTCCGGGGATGTGCAGACAAGTATGGGATTGTCCCTTAAGACTTTCAGTGTAGTGGGGAACCCCAAGTGGTACTTTATTCCTTGTTCTCTGAGGGCTGTAGTATACGGCATATACTCATTACTCTGAGCTAAGTACCTGCCGATAAGTTAGGGAATACCTTCAGTTTGGCCAAGTTATCTGCAAGTTTCGGCCTTTTCCTGAAACCAGCCATAAAAGTCTCCTTTATTGTATAGAAAATAATGTGGGCAATAACATCTCGTGGTAAATCTGGGTTGAGGCCTTTTGGTTTCGGAATCCTGTGTATTAGATCCACAATTAAGTCCTTGCTGAAGGTGTGCATGAAGCTTTGCAGAAGACTTGGCAAGTCTTTGTCAGGAGTAGATTCATCAATCCCTCTAATGCAAATAATATCCCTCCTGGATTTGTCCTCAAAATCCAGGGTTTTGTTGTGAATTTGATAAAACTCCTTTTCTAATGCCTCGTTAGCATCTATTAGTTTATTATTAGACTTAGTAAGCTCTGCCAGCTTCTGCTCCAGATAATCTATTCTAGATTCAAGGTCCTGTAATTCTTCCCTGATCTGTGCCTTAAGGCCCCGTCACACATAAAGACACACCAGCATTTTTCACATCGTAGGTAGGATGTCAAACAGACCAAAATATTGCTTGGTAAATATCATTGCACCTAGCAGCAGGCTGATAGCTCCTCCGTTTGAGGCTGGGCTCTCTTGGGGGCGTCTGTCACTTGTGAGGTATGAAATCAGTACGGAGCAGCCCGCCTGATCTAATAGCAGGGCGTGACCAATAGGCTGCTTTGACACCATGCTTCACATGTACCTGAGTGTCAGAGTCCTGTGGTAACCTTGTGTCTATAGATGTCACCAGTCACTTCTCTGATAGCATGGCCGGACGCTGGTGATACAACCGCCCCCATCTGTGGGTTGTAGGTGACTAAGCACCGGTATACGGACACTTGTTTTGCCTCTCGGAAGAGCTATCAGCCTGCTGCTAGGTGCAATGATATTTACCGGGCAATATTTTGGTGAGTTTTATTTTTGTGATTTTATGTCCTATGCGGAGATTCTAAGATGTCAAACAGGTATCTCACAAGCGATGTCACTAACAACTTTAGAAACTATCCAGAATTATACCGAGGTCATTGGGTATTGTTACTCCATAGCGTAGCATTGAGATCGTTGGTCATTGTCCCTTTCAAACACAACGATGTAGCGCTCCCAGCGGGAACTCAACAACGTAGAAATGACCCAGAGCAGTATGTAATGATCAATGATCTGACAGCAGGGGCCAGATCGTTGGTGCGTGTCACACATAGTAACATCGTTAGCGGGATCGTTGTTGCGTCACAAAATCTGACGTTACAACGATCTCATTAGCGATCTCGCTATGTGTGACCGGGCCTTTAAACTCAGCTATCATTACTTTCAAATCAACTTGGAGTTCTTGTCTGAGTGACTTAAGCAAAGCCTTCATTGTTTTCTGTGTAAGGGAAATATCTATCCCTCCTCCATCTGAGGCTGCTGTGTGCGAGCCACATTGTGAGGAGCAGGGAGAGGGGGCTGGGGAATAAGAACCTGCAGCCATATTGAAGGCTCTATTCAATACCTGGTCTCTGGATAAATATGTAGTCACCTTCCTTGAAGATCTCCTTCTTGCTGACTTGCCATGCACCATTGGAATCGCTGTGTCCTCAGGTCACCAGGTAACTTAGTTAGGGTTTCCCAGAGTGGTTTTTCAACTTGTTGTGCCGAGTTAAAGCAGATCTCTGCTGGAGCTCCTGCACTAAGAAGCCTATGCCATTCAAAGCTCGGCCACGCCTCCACTCTTAACACATCTTGATGTAAATGTACACAACAGTCATGGTGCACATGTGTTCAGTGGGCTCAGGAGCTCAGCCTGCTCTATACTAGGCAGTTGACAGCTATGCAAAGTAGTTGTCTGACTGTAACAATAGCAACCAAAGTTAGTACCAGTCACTGCTGTTTAGGCTGGAAATACACTGTCCGAGTGACATACGAACTACTCGCACGAGTTCCGGATCATTCACCCGGGATGGCCTCCCAGTCTCTGGATGGGAGCATTGGAGATAGATAGAAATAAAACCGCTGACAGTATCCCGTCCAGAGAGGCAGGGGTCATGCACGGTGAATGATCCGAGACTCCTGCGAGTAACTTGCATGCCACTTATACAGTGTGTTTCCAGCTTTAACAATATAATTGCTGCTGTAAATCACTGATAGCTGATTATAAATGGCCTGATTGCTTATGCACTTATTGACCTGGGTAAGCAGTAAAGTAATTATAAGGATTTTTTTATTCTTTTGATGCTCTCTACAGCTCAAAAACATGATAGCCAGTGTCTGCCATTTTGTTTAATCCATAAGGAAAGAATTCCCAAAAATTAGCATTTTGGAGATTATGAATTTTTGTAATATTAAAATAGAATTTAATTCCACTCAAATATATTCTCTCATCTCTAAAGGTCATTTATATTTTATTTTCTCTTTACTTTTGAAAATGATCATGGTAGAGAAGCTTAATAAATATAGAATAACAACTACTCTATGTGCACATGGTGGCTCAGTGGTTGGCACTATTATTTTGCAGATCGTTGTCCTGGGTTCAAATCCCCTTAAAAACAGTTGTAAGGAGTTTGTATGTTCTTTCCTTTGTTTGTGTGGGTTTCCTCTTGGTGCTTCAAAGACATTATAATAGAAATTTAGACAGTGATACCCAATGGGGACTATGATGATGAAACTGTTTGCAAAATGCTGTGGGATTAATAGTGCTAAAAATAATTCAACTTGGATCAAGACAGAACTGAAAAACTGAATGCAAAAAATCCGCCCAAAAATCACAGAAAGTTACTCTGCTACAATAGAAAAATCCTGGTTAGCAGCAAGTGCTGTCAAAAAAGTGTCAAAAAACAAGGCTTTTGGTTTATACACTTTTTGCAAAAAAGCGAAGTGCCTTTGTGTGATTTTTGTGCGGATTTTTTGCATTCAGTTTTTCAGTTAAGTTAGGTGGTGAATGGACGCTGTTATGCTGACGCATTCATCATGGGCATGGATCATTTTTGTCTGCTCCTTGGATCAAGACAGAATTAATGCCTTCAACATTTGGCACTGGAGAAGGATGTTATCAATATCATTGATAGTGAGAAGAACAAACAAATCAATATTGGAACAAATCAAGCCAGACATGCCACTCGTAGCAAGGATCACCAAGCAATGACTTGCCTACTTTGGACACATCATATGATGAGAGACATTACTAGAAAACAGACATTATGGTATTAAGAATAGAATGTACAAGGTGAAGAGGAAGACTAGTGACCTAATGGCTTTATACTATCAAGACATTGGCAAAGACTACCCCGATGAACCTATCTAGGCTTGTGAAAGAATGACCTTCCTATACAGAGTTCATCCAGCAAGTCGCTGTGGCTCGAGCTGAAAGAAAATAAACAATAATAATTAAAATAATGAGTTCTCAATCTTCCTTCAGACTTAATCTCTGTAATTCAATTAGATTACAGAATTTATGTTAAACATTTTCATAAAAAATGCTTAGAAATCAATGCTTCCTTTTAGGGATGAGCGAGTCCTAAATTACTCGGAATCGCTAGACCCGCACGAGTCCGAGCCCAGGACTCGCTACTCGTTGCGAGTCTAGCGAGTCCAATGTTAATGAATAGGGAACCGAGTAATAACGAATAATGCTATTTCCAAATCGCTGATGTGTCTCTGAAAGTGTGCGAGTCCAAACTCGCAGGTTTTTCTCTTATTTGGAGCCGATGATGGGAGGGGGAAGCGATTCTCGGGCACACACCATGCTGTAAAAGCAAACATTTTATAATTTCTGGTGGCTTTCTGGGGGCTTGTAAGGGTGCTTTCACATCTGCGTTTTTCGTAATTCGCGGCAGATGCGGTGAAAAAACCGCATCTGCCGCGTTTGCCGCATAACGGTTCCACTTGCGGCACGGTTGCGGTTTTTTCCATAGGAAGTATAGGGGGACTTGCGGCAGATGCGGCAAGTGCGGTATTGCACTTGCGGCAGGTGCGGCAGCGAAAAAAACCGCAGTAAGCCGCGGTTTTTTTCTCTGCCGCACCTGCCGCAAGTGCAATACCGCACTTGCCGCATCTGCCGCAAGTCCCCCTATACTTCCTATGGAAAAAACCGCAACCGTGCCGCAAGTGGAACCGTTATGCGGCAAACGCGGCAGATGCGGTTTTTTCACCGCATCTGCCGCGAATTACGAAAAACGCAGATGTGAAAGCACCCTAAAACAAGTAGCAGGTACTATTTCGTGAAAGGTACACACTAGAGGCTTAGGGCCCTTTCACATCTGCGTTTTTCGTAATTCGCGACAGATGCGGTGAAAAAACCGCATCTGCCGCGTTTACCGCATAACCGTTCCACTTGCGGCGCGGTTGCGGTTTTTTCTATGCAAAGTATAGGCATACTTGCGGCAGGTGCGGCAAGTGCGGTTTTGCACTTGCGGCAGGTGCGGCCGCGAAAAAAACCGCAGTAAGCCGCACCTGCCGCAAGTATGCCTATACTTTGCATAGAAAAAACCGCAACCGCGCCGCAAGTGGAACGGTTATGCGGTAAACGCGGCAGATGCGGTTTTTTCACCGCATCTGCCGCGAATTACGAAAAACGCAGATGTGAAAGCACCCTGCGATATTTTAAGACAGATGGATGGTACCGTGCGAGCTGCAGGCAGGACACCGTACAGCAACGCACTGGTACAGGAAAAAATTGTTTAGTACGCAGAACCAGGCACTGTTAGGCTGCGGTGCTGGCTGCGTGCAAGTTTACAAGTACCGTGCGAGCTGCAGGCAGGACACCGTACAGCAACGCACTGGCACAGGAAAAAATTGTTTAGTACGCAGAACCAGGCACTGTTAGGCTGCGGTGCTGGCTGCGTGCAAGTTTACAAGTACCGTGCGAGCTGCAGGCAGGACACCGTACAGCAACGCACTGGCACAGGAAAAAATTGTTTAGTACGCAGAACCAGGCACTGTTAGGCTGCGGTGCTGGCTGCGTGCAAGTTTACAAGTACCGTGCGAGCTGCAGGCAGGACACCGTACAGCAACGCACTAGCACAGGAAATTTTTTGTGGAAAAATGGCACCAAAATTATTTGGTAGACTAGTGCCAAAAATAAGAAAAAGCTTAGGATTACAGCTCTGAGGAAAGCTGGGTGAACTAAGCTCTGAGGATGGTGCTGGATTCACTGTAAGGCTGCTCCTATCTCCCTTCCTTACAGTCCTGTACAGCAATCCTCCGTCCTGGTAGTTCTGAAAAGAACTTTTGGGTTATGTGTGAGGAATCTTGACTCCTACACTCCGTCCTGTTAGTTCTGAAAAGAACATTTGGGTTATATGTGACTCCTACACTGCCTAACTGTCCCTAGATCTGCTCCAAGTCTCCCTGCACTAGGTCAGCTCTTCTCAGGAATGTGCCCAAAATGGCGGGGGCAAGCCTTTATACTGCCTTGCCTGTCATAGATGACATAGGCATCACGATGGACAGCAGCCAATCATAGTCCTGACACAACCAAAGCTGCTATGGCATTACTGACTATGATTGGCTATCTTCACAAGTTTTCTGACCTAACACGCAATGCTGACTAGTAACATAAAAGATTCTGGATTCGCGAGTCCCGAATAGAGAATACAGGACTCGGAATCGCAGACTCGCTAGGATTCGGACTCGTAGACTCGCTCAGACTCGCTGCTGTTTGGGGAGATTCAAGCTATATAGTGATGTGATAGAGCGAGTCTAGCGAGTCTAGCGAGTGAGATAAAGTAAACTCTGACAAAACTAAGATTGCCATTGACTTGCATTGGACTCGTTACTGAGCGAGTATTCGCTAAAAGACTCGCCGATTACCGAGTCCAGCGAGTCCCTTAAGAATCGCCGAGTAACGAGTCCTAGCGAGTAGACTCGCTCATCCCTACTTCCTTTATCAAAATACCTTAAGTAGCTATTGGTAGCCATTTCACCATCTACTTTGAGCTTCCCTGAGTATGACAGAGTTGTCTGTTTTATGAATTCTTTATGGAATAATATTAGACACAAAATAGATTTTTTTTCAATGTAAAATATTTACCGATTTTGAAAATGATTACAGTCTGATAGACGGAAATTCTCAAATTTGCCAAAACATTTCCTCTACCTCTGGTTTTAGTAATGTAATTCAGAAGCTGAAACCATGAGGTGCAAGGTACTCCAGAAACAGAGCATGATTTATTCATTATTTTGAGCTCAGGATAAGTACAGAAGGAAATCTATTTGTCTAATTCAGCCCTTAGACTACTAAACAAATTCATTGCTATTCAAAACATGCATGTGGAAAGTTATGATAAAAATGTATATGCCACTGGTGATGTATTGCTAAAAAATAAGAAGGCTGCATATTATTCAATAACTGCATTTATTTTATCGACATTATCTTTGCTTTACTGGAGCTGGAATATGATTTTGTAAATTGTACTGCAACTTTAATGAAAACATTTTCCTACAGAACATCCTTTAAATTAAAGAAAACCATTTATAATACCTGCCGTGTGTAGCAGCTCGGCCTGGAATACCAAAGGCAACATGTGTTAACAGCATGACAAAACTAATTCTTAAAACATTAAGAATCACAAATATACAGCTATATACATCATACCTGTAAAGGTCAGCAATGGATCTCATCTGGGGAAAGAAGCAATAAATTATTTGTGTGATAAAAAAAGAAATGTTGCCAAGAACAAAATGCACAGATTTTATTTTCCAACACTGACAATTTATTTTTCATATAAATAAAACATCAACTCTTGTTAAACAATGTACTGTGTGGTGAACAGAAAATGGAAGATTATTAAACCTGTATAAGAGAGTAAACAAGAAGGGCGGGAAAATACAGGAAGATTGCAGCATAACAGAAATCTATTGCCAACTATATTCTCTTTACTGTATATCATCAAAGTCTATTAATAAGCTGGACCCTAAACTCAAAAAGTGCCAAATAAAGTAAAAATTGGCTGGAGAATTATACAGACCAAGCACTTCTACCTATTGGTTCATATACTATTTTTTCTCTTAGATTATAAACTCTTGTGAGAAGGGCCCCCATTCCAGTCTAGACAAACAGTCCTAATTACTTTAGGTAATAATGTTTAATTATATTCCAGTACTGTACATCTTCTCAGACTTTCAGCACTGTTCTGTCTAATTTGAATACTAGCTAGCTCATATTGGCATTTTTGAGGTGCTGAGCTACTTCTTTTAAAATAAGTGTTTGGCTTCTGGCACCAGGGGCCTTTGGTAATTGATGACAAGGCAGGAATGAGGACACAGCGCAACCCCAGCCTGGCTGAGCCCGCTCTGGGCAGCTCCCCAATACATCAATTCAGTTTCGAAGTGCCCCCAATGCAGGCCAAGGTATCTATGGAGTCAATCAGAGTTTTTACAATACGTTTACTAGAACAGTCTCATAAAACATGGGTACAATACTTGAACCTTACAAGAGTAAGGTTATTCACAGTTGCACAGTTTGGAGGCTATTCGCCTCATCCCAGCACTTTTTGGCTCCAAATTTTTGACCTCACTGTCATGCACAGTGGCGACTCGTTTACCCGAGTCTATGCTTGGGACCCACCAAACCAACTCCAGAGTATATAACTGCTTTTCGGGCACCTGCCAGAGGTATGGGATGAATACCAACATCGGACGTGGTGTTCTTGCTTCATTTTTAGCCCCTCGGTCTGGATCCTAATGACAAATCCTGGTCTCACCCAAATGGTTCAGTCTTGATAGGCTTCACCTACATGGGACTCTCCTGACTTAAACCACATATCTACCCCTTTTATAGACCAAGCCTTGCCCCCAAGGTATATGATTAACGCTTCCCAGTAACTAATATATCTAGCAGGGACCAAGAAACAGCTTTAACCTTGGCTACTAGTGGCTGCAAGCACACAATTCTACTCACTGATTTTACATAAGGGCACATATTACATGACCGCATGGTTTCTAAAGAGAAGAAGAAAGTTAAACCCTTAACTCTCTTGCATAAACCTTTGGAGCCTATAAATGAGGTTCCATAAACTTACACAGAGAAAGTGACTTCTGGCATACGCACAAAATCTTGTGTGAGTCTGTTAGTGTGTTTGCAGGTCATGAAGAGCATAGGAGCAAGGCTGTAAACTACATGATATTGCAATCACTATGGTTTGAACCTTAATGAACAGGCCATTTTTTACAATTCTGATTAGTGTCACTTCATGAGAAAATAACTCTGGAACGCTTCAACAGATCCCGATGATTCCAACATAGTTTTTTCATGACATATGGGACTTCATGATAATGGTATTTTTTTTTTCTTTATTTGTGAAAAAATTTAAATTTGGCAAAAATTTACAAATGTCACAATTTTTAAACTTTGAATTTTTGTACAATTAAACCTGAGGGCTTTATCACACAAATCAGTTAATACGTAACATTTCCCATGTATCTACTTTACATCAGCTCAATTTTGGAAGCAAAACTTTTTTTGTTAGGAAATTAGAATGGTTCAAATTTTATGGGCAATTTCTCATATTTCCATCAAATCCACCTTTATTAAGTACCACATCACATTTGAAGTGACTTTGAGGGGCATACATGACATAAAACACCCAAGGGTGACACAATCCCCAAAACTGCACCCCTTAGACTGCTAAAAACTACATGAAAAATGAACATTTTACTTTTCTTCTCAAAAATGTTACTTTAGCATCAGATTTTGCTTTTTCACAAGGGTAACAGGAGAAAATGGACCTCAAAATTTGTTGTGCATATTCCCCTGAGTACGCTGATACCTCATATGTGGTGGAAAACTACTGGGTGGGCACACGGCAGGGCTTGGAAGGAAGGGAGTGCCATTTGACTTTTCAAGTAGAAAATAGGCTGGAATCGTTAGCAGATGCCATGTCGTGTTTGGAGAGACACTGATGTGAACATTTAAAAGAAATCACATTTCACAATCACAAAAAAATGTTCTTTGCCTTAAATGTTTTTATTTTCACTAGAGTAACAAAAAAAATTGACCCCATACATTGAAGTGCAATTTCCCCTGAGTAAGCCAATATGTGGTGGAAAACCATTGTTTTAGTGTACAGCAGGGCTTGGAAGGGAGGACGTGTCATTCGACTTTTCAAACAGAAAATGGCTGGAATCGATAACGGATGCCATGTCACATGTAAAGGCAAATTACAAATATAATCTGCATTTTAGCAAATGTGCAATTTTGTAAAATTGTAGTAGAATATAATTCTACTTAAATACATTCTCCCATCCTTCCCATTTAACCATTGCTAGAAAAGTCAATCTAACAATGCTCTCTGAAAGTTTTTGTGACTCTTTTACTTAATTAATTAATTTACAGACGTTTTCCACATACTGGACATGAATATAGGAAAACCACAGAATAAGATGATAAACGCATGATAAAATATTTTAGATACATTAGAGTAGGTATGTGAATGTTTGCAGTCAGATGCAATGGATTTAGTGGTATGTAGGATTCCAGAGATTGGAAATTGATATTTATTAGGTAAAACTACATGTTCAACTACAGAACAGAATTTCTATTTAATTTGTCATAAATCTATCAGCTGAAATACTTAGAAGATGCAGATTTGTATGGTAAATTCTTAACAGAAACATGCATTATTTATGGTTTAATGAGAAACTTATTGAGCATTTTTTAGAATCTTTGATATATTGATAATATCCACCTTGGGCTCTTTAAAACTATGCACATAATCTTGTTAGGATGTGAGTCATATACTTCTAGAAAATCACAGATAATAACTGTCACCATAAATCTATACATTTCTTTAGCATGGCAGGAGCTTACTTAGCACTAGCTTAATTAATAAGCAAGTAGTGAGGCATGCTCCATACTTAGGTATCATTACTTGTAATATTACTGTTGAATAAGTCTTTAATAAGAAACCACAAGAGACAGAATTTAGCATTCAAGTCAATGTATGTGAAGCTGTTAACTACAAAAGTAAGCCCTAGAACATATGTGTACAAGTGCAGACAAACTACAGATATTTTCTCCTGTGCATATCTTATATCAGTTTCACCACAGAAATATGTTAAGCCACCAGCTGGTCAGGAGTGCAGAATAAATATTGGTAATGCCTACAAGGAATGAAACATGACTGAACATTATATATGAGTGTCTGGTTATAAATATTGTTTTATGATTATGTGATATACAAAGCTACCTAATAAAATATTTATTTCTGTCACATTTATATCACGCATTACAACATAACATACTTTGTGACAACATAATATATTTGATATAACCCCCAAAAAAAGAGACTAGCGAAATATTGGTTGCTTACAATTTTAAAGTGGATCTGCAGTCATGTGATAGTGATCATTTACCCTCCTTTTTGGGATAGACCATCATTATTAGATCTGTGAGGGTACAACATCCAGATCCATTGGTGATCAACTGTAATTATTGAACTGTTCAACATCTCTCAATGTGTAGAGGCTGCTACCAAGTAATGCCAAACAGCTCCCAGTCAAGAGAATAGTGCAGTTCCGTTTAACCCGCTAGCAGCTAATCATTGGGGTATGAGTCAAATATAATCAATAATGTATCCTGCTCACCTGTCCCTTTGTGCTTGGGGGAAATCCAATGTGTAAATCCAAAGTATGAACAAGAAGTCCAGCACTACAGGTTCCAACTTCAAAGCTTTATACCAATATTCAAAAAAACATAAGCAACCAAGGCAATACAGGCATCATGAAGAGTGGCATAACTGGACACCGGTTTATGCGCTTTGAGGCTACTTGTGCCTCTTAATCATAAGCAGTTTATGATTAAGAGGCACAAGTAGCCTCAATATGCATAAACAGGTGCCTGGTTATCCCACTCTTCATGATGCCTGTATTACCTCGGTTGCCCATGTTTTTATGAATAGTGGAATAAAGATTTGGAGTTTGAATCTGTAGTGCTGGACGTCTTGTTGATACTTTGGATCTACTCATTGAGGTTACCAAGTGTCAGATCTTTACAGTTCAGATATCCCAGAAATAGGTAATCGGTATCATATGCCTGGAAAACACCTCTGATTATAACTTATTATATAACATTTTATGCCCTAATGAATTATAAACTATACAGAGTATAGTTTAATACCAACTGAAAAAGCAGTATTCTTCACTACAAAGATGAATGTGCCTAAAACACCATGACATTTGAGATTATAGACACTTTATCTACTGAAATTCTGGGACTCTGTGAGAAAAGTACTTGGAGACTGAAATGATACTACATAATTTTGTTGCTTTTTATATCTACAGTACTATTAAATGGTTAGGAATTGTCAATCTTTGATATATTATCCTTTTAATCCAGATAGTCACACCTCACAAAAGATTTAATAAATACCCCTTAGCAATAATTGTTCATGTTTTTAGGTAAACTTGCAAAAAATTCACTGAAGTTTTGACACTTTTTTCTACCCTTGCATCTAGCAGGTGGCTGCAGATTTCCCCAGGAGGTAACACATGCGTCCAGACACCGGTGCACAGTCCCCTGCAACCTATAACATGGGGGCGGTTTGTGGCAACCAGGCGACCTGCCATGTTAGCAAGGAGGGCTGGTGGTGAATACAGACACATGGACACCATTAGGCCTCTGCCACTCAAATTCAGGTGATACATAGTGTCTGAGCAGCCTATTAATGACGTCTCCTTTTAGACCGGGCGGGTTGCTCAGCACTGAAAATTTGCATCACTGTGACAGACGCCCCCTAGAGGAAAACAACCTTAACTGCAATGGATAAAAAGATGCAAGTTAACACTATAAATAATGATGTATTCACCACCGGCCCCTCCTTGCTAACATGGCAGGTCGCCTGGTTGCCACAAACCGCCCCCATGTTATAGGTTGCAGGGGACTGTGCACCGGTGTCTGGACGCATGTGTTACCTCCTGGGGGAATCTGTAGCCACCTGCTAGATGCAAGGGGTAGAGAAAAAAGTGTCAAAACTTCGGTGAGTTTTTTGTCTAAAAATGTTCCTATTTGGATTATACAGTATAATTATATGAGTTATCATATAGCTAGGGACTCGTGAGTGTAAGGGCCCTTGATGGGGGGTCACAAGCTTACGATATTCTGGTGCCAAAATACCCAACTAACACCTTACATCATTATTTATAGTGTTAACTTGCATCTTTTTATCCATTGCAGTTAAGGTTGTTTTCCTCTAGGGGGCGTCTGTCACAGTGATGCATATTTTCAGTGCTGAGCAGCCCGCCCAGTCTAAAAGGAGGCGTCACCATTAGGCTGCTCAGACACTATGTATCACCTGAATGTGAGTGGCAGAGGCCTAATGGTGTCCATGTGTCTGTATTCACCACCAGCCCCTCCTTGCTAACATGGCAGGTCACCTGGTTGCCACAAACCTCCCCCATGTTATAGGTTGCAGGGGACTGTGCACCGGTGTCTGGACGCATGTGTTACCTCCTGGGGGAATCTGCAGCCACCTGCTAGATTCAAGGGGTAGAGAAAAAAGTGTCAAAACTTCGGTGAGTTTTTTGTCTAAAAATGTTCCTATTTGGATTACACAGTATAATTATATGAGTTATCATATAGCTAGGGACTCGTGAGTGTAAGGGCCCTTGATGGGGGGTCACAAGCTTACGATATTCTGGTGCCAAAATACCCAACTAACACCTTACATCATTATTTATAGTGTTAACTTGCATCTTTTTATCCATTGCAGTTAAGGTTGTTTTCCTCTAGGGGGCGTCTGTCACAGTGATGCATATTTTCAGTGCTGAGCAGCCCGCCCAGTCTAAAAGGAGGCGTCACCATTAGGCTGCTCAGACACTATGTATCACCTGAATGTGAGTGGCAGAGGCCTAATGGTGTCCATGTGTCTGTATTCACCACCAGCCCCTCCTTGCTAACATGGCAGGTCACCTGGTTGCCACAAACCTCCCCCATGTTATAGGTTGCAGGGGACTGTGCACCGGTGTCTGGACGCATGTGTTACCTCCTGGGGGAATCTGCAGCCACCTGCTAGATTCAAGGGGTAGAGAAAAAAGTGTCAAAACTTCGGTGAGTTTTTTGTCTAAAAATGTTCCTATTTGGATTAAACTTGCAAAAGTATCTTTTTACAGATCTAGTTAGGTTTGAAGTGACTTCAAGGGACCTATATATAGCAGAGTTCCCTAAAAGTGACACCATTTTACAAACAGCATCCCTCAACATATTCATAACTGTAGTCAGCTAGTTTATTAAACCTTTAGCTGCGTTTCAGACAATAATGCAAAATGGCATGACAGGAAACAAAAATATTATTCTTACCACCTAAATGTTGTTAACACCTGAACAAGTCACTGTGGTTGGCAGACTCTAAGGCCATAACAACCATTGGGACCACACAATCATGATCTAAGGATGCCGATGGGGTTGTCACTTAAGCCCTCACACTCTGCTAACCATCTAGATGCCATAGTTACTATTGACAGCAACAACCAAGGGGTTATACAGGCATGGCTGATGTCAATGGCAATCATTACTGATGCTAACAAGTTGTTAACAATACAGTACAGCTGACAGCTGCTGCATTTTCACTTGACAGGGTATGCTATTTGCTTATATCTCAGGTCAGTATTAAGGTGTATTGTTGGTCACTAAGAGGTAAAATTGACCAGCTGTTAAAAAAATATTGACACATCTTACATGAGGCATTTCCCGGAATAGCATAGTTTGAATAACCCACTCTGATTGGTACTTACAAACTACTACTTACAGATATTGGAAGTAGTGATGGGCGAATCCTAAATTACTCGGAATCGCTTGACTCTAGCGAGTTCGAGCCCGGGACTCGCTACTCGTTGCGAGTCTAGCGAGTCCAATGTTAATGAATGGGGAAGCGAGTAATAGCGAGTAGTGTGAGATTTACAAATCGCAGATGTGTCTCGGAAGATTCAGCCTGAAGCAATCCTAGTTTTGTCATTTATTTGCATTGGACTCGTTTACTTTGCAAGTAATCGCTGGGAAACTCGCACAGATAAGAGTCCTGTCTGCTCTGTGTGCTGGCTGCCGCAGCTCCAGGGTCCTAGAGCCCGCCTGCTGCCTGATGTAGCAGAGCTGAGATTGTTCTCAGTCTGCTCATTCCCTGTGCATAGACATCTATATCTATGCACAGGGATGAGCAGAGAGGACATCGCGTTTTGGACTGCGTCGGACGGAAGAGGATTTTTTTAATTAAAGATGCAGTCCCTAATGGCTTTTTTTTTTATTTCTAATAAAAATTTTTCTCTGTGTTGTGTTTTTTTTTTTTAAACAATTTAATAGAAATTCATGGCTCTCATGTCTAATATTGGCGTGACCGTCATAAATTTCAGGCTTAGGGCCAGCTGATAATACAAAGCTGGTCCTAACCTCTTTATTACCCAGCGTGCCACCGCCACCAGGGCCGCTGGAAGAGCGGGGTTCAACGCCAGAGTCAGAGTCAGAATCTCAGAATTTCATGAAATAATTAAAAAAAAATGCGTGGGGCTCTGCGCAATTTCTATGTCTAGCCAGGTACAGCTAAGCAGCTGGGGGCTGGAATCCGCAGCGCAGGGATGCCCAAGCTTTCTGGGCACCCCCCGCTGCAAATTGCAGCCAGCAGCCGCCCCAGAAGATGGCGCGTTCATTGAAGCGCCATCCTCTGGCGCTGAACCCCGCTCTTCCAGCGGCCCTGGTGGCGGTGGCACGCTGGGTAATAAAGGGGTTAATACCAGCTTTGTTATACAAGCTGGTATTAAGCCCGAGATTCTTAATGTCAGGCCACGTTTGACCCGGCCACTAAGAATCTCCAATAAAGGGTTAAAAAAACACAACACAGAGAAAATGTTTTATTTGAAATAAAAAAAAAAGCCATTAGGGACTCCATCTTTAATTAAAAAAATCCTCTTCCGTCCGACGTAGTCCAAAACGCGATGTCCTCTCTGCTACATCCCCTGTGCATAGATATAGATGTCTATGCACAGGGAATGAGCAGACTGAGAACAATCTCAGCTCTGCTACATCATCTCTGTGAGCAGGCGAGCTCTAGGACCCTGGAGCTGCACAGAGAAGGCAGCTGGACTCGGCTCGCAAAGTAACAGCAGTTACTTTGCGAGTTTCCCTGCTATCACTGGCACAGTAGCCGAGTCTAATGAAAACAATGGCAATCCTAGTTTTGTCAGCGTTTGCCATTGATTTGCATTGGACTCGTGCGAGTAAACGCTGGGAAACTCGCAGAGTACCGAGTCCTGAGTCCTGCGAGTCCCTTACTACTCGCTGAGAAAAAGCCCCCACCCACCCACCTGCACCACCTAAACCTGTCCCCATATGGTAAAATTGACCTGGCAGTATGATTCCTCAGGTTGATATGAGTTTGTAGATACCAAATATGTATATTTTTTTTATGGTGAAAAAAAGTTAAAAATATAAAAAAAAAAAAAATTGCACTCTTATTACCATTTTCCGAGACATGTAATGTTCTCAATTTTCAGGACATGGGGCTGTGTGAAGGCTTATTTTTTGTGTCTCAAGTTGTCATTTTTAATTGTAACATTTTTGAGTATACGCAATGTCTTGAGTTGCCTGGTATTGCATTTTTTTTTTCAAATTCTTTATTTTATATTTTAAACTTAGAAAAGAAAACTGTGTACACAGAGACACATATCAAAACCATTAGTGAAGCAGTTATAGTCACTGAAATACACAGACAAATTACAATGAAAGTAGATTCAGCAGTTTCACCGAAACAGACCGGGGGCCAATGTAACTTAGAACAAAACAAAAACTTCCCATTATAGAGGAAAATCACAGATGTTACTCACATCTCGAAAAATTTGACAATTTTTGCAGGTCACCGAATTTAAGTGTGCTAAAGAGAGATCTGAAGCGCCCTAATCTTAGTCTAAATGGCACTACACTGGTCAATCTTGTTTTTAATCTTCCTGCGCCCATAACTCCGGTGGCTATAGACCTCTTCTTCTATCCCTACCACGCTTCCCCAATTCCCTGTATCTACGGTGTGGTGTCGTTTAGATAGTTTGTCCATGGTGTCCAGATTTTCTTGAACTTATCATGGGTCAGAAAGTCCCAGCTCGTCAATTCCTCCAGCCTATACAGATCTCTTATTTTACCTTTCCATTCTTCCAATGTCGGTGGGTTATGTTGCTTCCACTTAAGAGCTATCAGTTGCTTTGCCGCCCCCAACATCAAAGGGGCCAACTCATGTTTCTTGGGGCAGAAATTATCCGTAGGAAGGGACAAGATCACCTCCGCAGCTGACAAATCTGTCTCTATTAATTTAAGGGAGTGCATAACCCCCATAACCCCAGACCAAAAGCCACGATTGGCTGGACAAAACCAGAAGGTAAGGGATAAAGTGCCTCGCGCTTTCTCACATCTCCAGCATTGAGGGAGCTAACGAGTCCCAAGTGATACAGCTTGTCCGGTGTGTAGTACCACCATGAGAGCAATTTACATGCCATCTCCTGTGATACCACGCACCGTGAGAAACCATGTGCATTGAGGCACACTCTTCGTCTATCTAGTGCAGAAAGAGTGATGTTCAGTTCAGTCTCCCAAGAGTGTAGGAATAACGGTGTGGTGTTGTCTTTGGTACTCGTGAGATTAGAGTAGAGTTTAGATACGATTTTTGGAACAGGGTGAGAGACCTTCATTAGGATCTCCAACCAAAGCCACTTGGTGTGGGGCTGGGGTAATTTAGAGCTCAGTTTCAAGTAATGGGCAACATGAAGGCGTTGTAAATGGTTAAGGGGACGTTTCCTCGCCGCCAACGGCCAGCCGTTAGCACATGGTATTTTTCCTTGTAGCAGGTGTGAAATAGGTTTATATGGCAGGGAGGACCACAGGTCGTAAGGATCCGTGAAGTCCGGGTGAAAGAGGTAAGGTATTAGTCCTATTGGGATTTTATCTAGAAAATTGCATGTTGGGGAGCGGAGTGGAATCAGTGTACGTCTAGCTTGTAAGGTAGCGAAGAGAATATCCCCCAATCCTTCTGTTGGAAGAGAACAGTCCGTCCATAAATATTTTGCTGCATGTTTTCCCAAGATTTGCATCTCAATGTGTGAGACATGGTCCGCATCCAGCCATCTTATTAATTTCAGCCAATTAGCCAAAAGGATGGCTTGGTGATAGAGAGTTAGATTAGGCAGGCCTGCGCCTCCCTTGCATTTCGGGCACATTAATAGATTCAGAGGTAATCTGGCCTTTTAGTATTTCCATACAAATTTGCTAATTGATTGGTTAAGAGAGCGGGTAAAGGAGGCTGGAAGTCGGATTGGGATCATGTTCATCACATAAAATACCTTGGGAAAAATATAGGACTTAAACACATTAACCCTACTGAGCCATGACAGGAGCGGGGTATCATATGAACGTAGAAGAGTTTCTATTTGTTGTATCAGTGGGGAGAAGTTATGTTGGAAAAGCGTGCTAGGGTCGCCCGTTAAGTATATCTCAAGATATTTGATTTTATGGGGTTGCCATTTGAAGGGAGCTAGGCTCTTCAGGATCTGTACATCTTCTATGGGTGCAGATATATTCAGTGCTTCTGATTTGTTCAGGTTAATTTTGAAATTGGAGAGTTCTCCAAATAAGGAGAAGAGTTCAAGAATTTTTGGGATAGCCAATTTTGGATTAGATAGGAGAAGCAAGAGGTCGTCCGCAAATGCAACCGCCCTCAGCTCCAAACTGTTGATCCTCATCCCCTCGATCTCAGACTGTTGTCTAATTGCTTGAATAAACGTCTCCATCACCAGGACAAATAAGGAAGGGGAGAGAGGGCACCCCTGCCTAGTGCCATTAGAGATATTAAAATGAGTAGACAGTATCCCATTCACCCTGACCTTAGCCGTAGGAAGAGAATATAATGACATAATTGCGTCTATAAAAGGAGGGGGGAAGGCAAACCTCTTAAGGACACACACCATGTAGCGCCAACTTATGCGATCGAACGCCTTTTCGGCGTCTGTAGATAGTAGTATAAGTGGTTGATGATCGTGTCTAGCATAGGAGATTGCCTGAAAGACTTTAGAGGTATTGTCTCTTCCCTCCCTTCCTCGAACAAAACCGGCCTGGTCAGGGCGAACTAGATCAGCTAACACTAAGTGTATTCTATTAGCTAAAATTTTAGCCCAGAGTTTGAGGTCTGCATTAAGCAGTGAGATGGGACGGTAGCTACTGCATAGGGTGCCGTCTCTCCCCTCCTTAGGGAGTACAACGATATGAGCCTCCAGGGCCCGCGGTGGGGGCAATGATCCTGAGAGGAAAAGGTTGAATAATTCGACCAATTGGGGGACGAATACCTCCGCAAGCTTTTTATAATATACTATGGGGAGGCCATCCGGACCTGGGGTCTTTCCTCCAGGAGTCGAGGCCAGTGCTTCCTCGACCTCCCGAGAGGAAATTGGGGCAAGCAAAACAGAGTGTCCCGAATCAGATATCTCAGGCAACTTAAAAGAAGAGAAAAAGTCTTGTATGTGTTGTAGAGCGACAGGTGGGTCGGACATGGAGTCATGGGGTTGAGATTGTATAGAGAGCTATAATATGAGCAGAAGGCCTCCGCTATTCCCTCGGAATCTGAAATTACATCCTCCTTCTCTGTTCGAATGTTCCTAATAAAGCACTTATCTCTTTGTGTTTTTAGCATTCTGGAGGTGAGTTTACTACCTCTGTTGCCGTGAACATAGATTTTCTGTTTACACCGTGTATACATTTTGGCAGAGCGGACATTGAGTAAGTCTTTTAGTTTTTCTCTCAACTCCACCAACTCCCTTCGGACATTATCTGAATTCTTCTGTTTATGCAGACGCTCCATGACACTAATTTGATGAAGAAGAGCGAAAACCTCTTTGTCCCATTGTTTTTTTATGTGGGAGCCTAGAGATATCAGTTCCCCGCGTATAACGGCTTTATGGGCTTCCCATATCATGGGAGTGAGTTTCCCGTCACCTTTATTCTCCCTGAAAAACCTCTGCAATGAGAAAGCGATCTGTGAAACATGTTCAGCGTTACTCAATAGTGTTTCATTTAAACGCCATGAAAGTGGGGGTCGTGTAAAGGAAGCTATTTTAACAGATAGGAAGATCGGTGCGTGGTCCGATAAAGTTATGGCACCAATTGATGTGGAGGTGATCAAATTGATGGCCGAGGATTGGACTAGTAAATAATCAGTTCTGTGATATGTGTCGTGGGGGAGGTAATAAAACGTATAGTCCTTTACATTTGGGTTGGCCACTCTCCAGGGATCTATCAAATGGTTGGTCTGCAGTTTACTGATCAATTTTCTGCGGTCTTTTTGAGGTATTGTAGACTTCCCTGAGGAAGAGTCCACGTCGGGATGTAACGACAGGTTGAGGTCTACCCCCACAATCAATAGTCCCTCCATGAACAGCGAGAGCGCGTCCAAAGTGTCTGACAACCATTCCACCTGTCCATGGTTGGGGGCGTAAACATTTGCAAAGGTAACAGGGGTATTAGCCAGAAAGCCTTTCACAAAAACGTATCTACCCTCTGCGTCCGTGATACTATCTTTAAAGGTGAAAGGGAGTCCTCTCCTGAAGGCTATACTAACCCCTCTAGAGGCCGACCCTGAGCAACTGTGGAACCAAGTTTGATATCTAGCATAGGACATGTTGGGGGCTCTACCTTTTTTAAAATGGGTCTCCTGGAAGAAAATAACCTGGGAGT
>JARQOC010000005.1:311436139-311472116 GCA_033576535.1 Allobates femoralis
CAGCACGCTAAGGATTATAAACCTGTCACTAACTGCCACAGGATGAACGGCCAGACCCAGAAGAGGAGAAGATGCAGACTGCAGAATTGAATACACGATTACCACTATTACGGCTTCTGCCTCTGTCTGCAGATCTCCGATCATGGAGCTACTGTAATTTACAGCTCTATGATCGGAGATCTGCAGACATAGGCAATAAATAACACAGGTAAAGCAGCCAGTGCAGCGTCCAGCAAGAGCATCGCAGGACAAGAACAGAAGCAAAAGTGAAGTTATCTCTGCCTTTTCTCCTGCAGTGCTGAGCGAAGCTCGGCCGCGGAGTGTCACATTATAACTGTATTGTGGAGCCAGAGGCTCCGAGGTAGAAGTCAGGTGTGTGTGCACAGTCCCGCTGTCTGCATCCTTTCCTGACTGCTTGCTGGCTGCCAGTGTGCCAGTAATGAAACATCTGAATACTCCTTACATCATAGATCAGAGTGGGGGACAAACCAGGGCTTCAGGGGGCCCCTCAGTGCATGGGGGCCCTGGGCAACTGCCCAGGCTGCCCCCCCAAACGCCGACCCTGCTTCCAGGCCAGCTCATGAACCTCAGACATCATCATTGTTACAGGTTGCACAGCTGGTATCACACAGTAGGGAATCCCACTGTGTGACCTAAGAGAACCTCAGTGGCATCAGTGCTTGTAACACTAACTGACTTTTGAGAGCCGCGATATCGTGCGAGATGTAGTGGATATATCTCGCCAGTATCATAACACTACATGTGCGAGGAACAGTGAGGTCAGGGAGTGCAAAGTTCAAAGTTGCTGGATAGCCACTGTGTGACCACTCGAGTCGGAACTGCAGTAATGTTTGTGATGGCACTGCTTGTGTCACACTCTCATGTGTGTCTGTGTGACTGCTCTCACAGCATATGGGAATACTTTCTGGGAACGTGACCCCACCATATATAGTTGTAGGGCCCGAGGTCACAGTATGCTGTTTGATGCTTCTTTTGCAGCAGATTTTGAGAATCTGCATCCAAATCCACATGTCTATCCTAAAGCCCGCAAAGTCTACAGTAGTTTAGAAATGCTGTGCCAACGTGTTTTTTTTCCTTGCAAATTTGGTGCAGATTTTGGGAGAGAAAAAAGAATGTGGAAGGTAAAAAAAGCAACGCAGGCACAGCACTTCTTATCTGTTATAGACTTGGCTGGCCTCAAGATGTACATGCAGTTTTTTATGCAGATTCTCAAAATCTGCATCAAAAAGGGCATTCAAACAATGCACCATGGGCACAGGGCCTAAGAGGGTCCAGGATGAGCTGCAGTTGTGGTGAAAGAGCTCTAGGATTCCTCTTGACTCCTGGCTACCTCCACAGAGGTACAAGGGAGGCCATCTACAATCCTCAAGGTCTGAAAATTGTGCAAGTTTTTAGGATTTCATTAGCATTGTACAGTTGCTAATTTCATCACCATCACAGGTGATGATTCCAGCACCTTGTGCAATACTAATTGAATCCTTATAAAATGTGTTTGTGGCCTTGAGGACTGCACTGACCAGCACTTGTCACAGGAGTGTGTGTAGTGCCTTGCAATTCCATATCTCAGACCATCAGGCAAGAGGCCCGCTGCTTTTTTTACAGTTTCCGTAGGGCAGTATCAAAGCACCTCTTTGCAGAAACAGTCCAGTACACAAGGAGTGAACTAAAAAAAACTTTACTGTAGCAGTCTCAAAGACACATTTATCAATATGCACACTATTTATAAGCAAAGTCCAAAAGGTATCAGAAGACTCCATTACAATGGTGCAAAGTCCATTAAAGGCACAGTCCATTAAGGGTTTTAGGTTTAGTCCGAAGGCTGCAGTCCTGCTAATCAATTAGGGGGCAGCACAATCAGTGCTAAACTTGTAAATTTGGGAAGGGGAAAAATAAAATTGAAAAACAGGCCTGCTTTTCAAGCGCTCCAGAGTAGCTGAAAAACAAAATGCCTTTTTTAGGGAAGTCCACCTTACTTGAAGTAAAAACTCTATTGCAGCTTTCTCAGTGATGTCCGGGATGGAGGTCACCAATCCTCTTGGTATTCCACTGCCGAACAGTCTTGGGGGGGTTGCAGGGACTACTACTCAAGGGGAATTCTGCACAACCACCTGCCCCAAGCAAACCCCATTATGGTAAATGCTGGAGAAGAGAATGGAAGAATTAATGGACATTAACCCCCATAGGAGAGATGGTAGCAACTTGATCAACACTGACAGGCCCTTCGAGGATCGATGGACTCTGTGGGTTTGTGTTCAGACTGCCTGGCTAACAAAGAGCGTTGGCTGTCTTCAAACTGATGCAACATTCTGTCCAGGTTTGCCTCCTGCTGCCAGTTTTCAAATTTGTCAGTGGTAGCAACCAGACGTATGTCAACCATGAACCACCCCTTGCTGCCTATCACCTTCATGTAGGTGACCTCCTCCCCAATATTGATTGTGTCAGAGTCTTTTTGGAATATGGTCATGCAGGGTGGCCCAATTGATGTATCAGTGATGACCAGTATCTTCTTCGGCTATGAAGCCAAACCCCCTCTGCTGAAAAAAATGCCACCACCATGCCTTGAGTACATTGGTCATCAACATCTTTGTCTTTAGGCCCATGCAGACCACTCTTAGATGATGGCATCAATGAGCTGAATCTACTCAAGAAAGGAGATAGGACAGGGTGGTTCATACCTTATCGGAAAGTTGCTTGAAGTGGGTAGGGGTCCCCACATGGCATTTTCCCAGTTGAAGGCTTCAGACAGGGGTAATTCATAAGTCTGGAAAACAGTGCCTTCTGCCTCTTTTACCTTAACCTCTTCCTTGTCCTCATCACCTCATCCTCTCATCCTCCTTGTCCTCCTCATCATGCTCCTGGATTTGCTGATCTAGCTGTGGCATCACAGACTGCAGGTATAACGCCAGGCATGCTGCAAGATCCTCCTGAATGTGACATCTGCTGGTCCTGGCTGGCATGGGGAATGGCTCAATTCCTGATTGTGAACTCCTCATGACCTCCTCTGGCATCCAAGCCCAGCACTGGAGCTTGACCTTGCTGCACGAGGCCCAATGCGGGTAGCGCATTGGACCTCAAGGTGACATATGTGTCCTGTGCATTATGCTCCGTTCTGGGGCTGAAGCACTCTCTGCCCCTAGGGTGGTGAGGAAGATAACATCCTCCAGCGCTAGCATATCTTGCGCTGGCTGTTTACCACAGGCACATGGTAGCAAAACGTAGCGCAGTTTAGCTGAGTTGTAATGCACTGCCAAGATGGTGCTAGGCTCCCGCTGATACCTTTTTGCCATGCTAGGGGCCGGCCTCTTCCAGTACCAGGACACATTTCCTTACAGGATATTATTGTTTGCCAAATCTTGTTGCCTAGCTTGTCATTAACCCCTCATGGTGTGGACTTACATAACAAATTGCATTCCACATGCCCCAGATAACACAGAGCTTGTGGTTGGGTGGACTGATTACTGAAGCCTGACATACAGTGGGTATGGAAAGTATTCAAACTCTTTTAAATTTTTCCCTCTTTGTTTCATTGCAGCCATTTGGTTAATTCAAAAAAGTTAATTTTTTTTCTCGATAATGTACACTCTGTTCCCCATGTTGTTTGAAAAAAACAGAAATATAGATATTTCTGCAAATTTATTAAAACAGAAAAACTGAAATATCACATGGTCATAGGTATTCAGACCCTCTGCTCAGAACACTCATATTTAAGTCACATGCTGTCCATTTCCTTGTGATCTTCCTTGAGATAGGTTCTACTCCTTCACTGGATTCCAGCTGTTTTTAATTAAACTGATAGGACTTGATTTGGAAAAGATGCTTAAATCCAAGGGATGGTGCGCTAACTGTATATAGACAATAACCACAAAGGAACGGCAGGTAATGGTGCTTTATTTCTATGCATTTCAGGGCAATCTTAGGTCCTTCATCAGGAATGCAACCATAAAGCTACTTGCCAAAGGAGGAAACCTCACCTTAGTGCAAGCATACAAAAGCCCACATAGAGTTTGCATAAAAATGCACAAAGGACTCCCAGACTATGAAAACACGATTCTCTGTCTGATGAGATGAAGATAGAACATTTTGGAGATAATTCTAAGTGGTATGTGAGTTGGTCAACAGGGTAAGGGTATTCGGATACCGGGGCAGGTTGTTATATTCAGTGGGGATCACGGCTGGTCGAGTCCCGGTCCCATGCCCTGGACACTCAGTGGCTGAGGGGCAAACTATTTGGGATGGGGGATTATTATATGTGATGCCACCTGTGGTACCTGGTAATATAGTTACCAGCGCTGCAGCCGGCCCCTGAGGTGATGGTGATGCAGCTTTGGGTAGTACAGCTCCCACAATTGAAGCTTTTACCTCAGGGTGGCGGTGTGGATGAGGGGAGTAGTAGTCCTTGGCTCTGTGTAAGTTCTCCAGATGGTGGTGGTGAATCAGGCACACACACACAATAGTCTCTGTTTCAGTACCTTTTCACTGATGTCGGGTAGAAGGTACAATCCAGGAGGGTAACCAGGTGGCTGGTGCAGTTTGGGACATCCACCTTTGAAATTGTGAGGCCTCCTCTTCTATTGTCTGTGTTAATTAGGGTCAGTTCTGCCTTAAGCTAAACCTGCTGCTTCTTCTTTCCCTCTCAGGCTACAACTCCACAACTGAACAATAAGGACCTTTCTGTGGGATTCCCTATCTTTTTCTTGTGTCTTGGTTCTATGTTTGGTCAGGTTTGGGGGTCTTGGTTTCCTGACGTCAAGGGGGAATAAATCCTCCTGGTCTCTCCAGGTTTTCTCTATTATATCTGGAATAATAACAGCTTTGGACTCTGGTGTCCAAATGGACTAAAGGGCAATTACTGATATCCCCTTTTCTGTAGTTTCCTAATATTCTTCACTTGCCTCAGTCCCTCTCCAGGGTGCTACACAGCTCCTGTCAGTCTATACTTCAACTGTCACTCTCTGACTGCTCCTGTCAACTGCCTGACTGACACTAACTGGCTCCTCCCCCAGGTCTGGATCTTTACAGGGGATCTTGCTGAAGGCAAAAGTGGAGCTCCCCCTTCAGGCCTGGGGTGGAAGTGTTGTGTGTTGGGTATACCAAGGTGTATATCCTTTCCTGCATCGTGGGTCCTGCGGCAATCCCTGCAGGGGTGCCACATTTATGTGCAGAAAACCAGGAACTACTCATCACCTGCTCAATACAATCCCAAGAGTGAAATATGGTGGTTGCAGCATCATGCTATGGGTTTTTTTTAGATGCAGGGACAGGACAACTGGTTGCAATTGAAGGAAACATAAATGCGGAGAAGTACAGAGATATCCTGGATGAAAACCTCTTACATAGTCATCTGGACCTCAGACTTGGCCAAAACTTCACCTTCCAACAAGACAATGACCCTAAGAACACAGATAAAATAACAAAACAAGTGGCTTCAGAAGAACTCTGTGACCATTCTTGACTGGCCCAGCCAGAGCCCTGACCTAAACCCAATTGAGCAGCTCTGGAGAGACCTGAATATGGCTGTTCACCAACGTTCACTATCCACAGTGACAAAACTGGAGAGGCTCTGCAAGGAAGAATCCACCAAATCCAGGTGTGAAAAACGTATTGCACCATTCACAAGAAGAGTCATGGCTGTACTAGCTTAAAGTGTGCTTCTACTCAATACTAAGCAAAGGGTCTGAATACGTATGACCATGTGATATTTCAGTTTATATTTTTTATAAATTTGCACAAATATCTACCTTTCTGTTTTTTTCCAGTCAAGACAGGGTGCAGAGTGTACATTAATGACAAACAAAATGAACTTTTTTGAATTTACCAAATAGCTGCAATGAAACAAAGACTGAAAAATGTAAAGAAGTCTGAATACCTTCCGTACCCACTGTATTTGAAAGAGAAATAAGGACAATAATTAGGTTTATTCAACTCACCAATTCATTTGGAATGTTGAATACGGTTAGTGGCAGCAATGTATGGAGAAATTCAATATTAATAATACATGTAACACACTTTTGCACATGCCAAAAATCTGTATTCTAAATTCATGCAATGAAATGAAATAAAGTGATTTCACATTTTTAAGAAATATCCATAGTATACATAGTTGCAATAAATAATAAATACCGTAAAATAATAAAGATTTGCTCTCTCCCCAAAAAAATAAATAATAATATATACTAGGAAGAAGAATAAGAAAAAAAAAAGAATAATGTTCCCCATCAAAAAAAAAAATTTGGTTATTTTAAATGCATGTTTTTAGGACATTGTTCCTGGAAGTCAGAGCTGATGCCACATATGGCACTGTTTTCCAAAATTCACACCCTGTAGGTGTCAAAACCACCTGCAAACTCCAGGAAGATTAAAAAAAATATTTTAAAGCTCCAAAAAATGTGGAGTTTAAAAGAAAACAGTAGACCTGATGGATGGGAATACTCCTAACTGTAGGTTAGGTGTTAATCCCGGCTAGTGGGTCTTCTGGTGAATGTTTTGGCCCCAAACAATCAAGGAAAGTTTTAGGGTCATTTTAAAATTCAAACTTATTTGCCTAACAAAGTCACATTACCCGATTATTTTAGTAAATTTCTCGGGTTTCTGATCGCGATCCCAATCTTCAATGTTCGTACTGAATTTGAAATTGGCGAATATGTTTGGGGAAAATTTACTAATCTTTACTTTTCACTAGTTTGAGCATTTTAAACTGGTTACATCATGCAATAATGGCTGGAGGGCTGTGTAACGCATAATTTTATTTTTTAAATTCTCTTGTTTATTGAAGAATTATCAGCTTGTCAAGTTTTTGAATGTAAACTATGTCATTTTTTTTCTGGCCATTACGAGAGACTTGACTCTGGGGGAATATACTTCTTTCCCTGTCTGAGGTTGATCAATCATATACACGCAGCACTATACAATGATACAGGAGAACACTCCCCCTCTATTCATTGCTCCTTGTAGCTACTGTGTAAATGTACATAAGAGCTGAGTTATGTATCATTATAAACCCTTCCAGATCTCATTTTATAGTAGTCATAGTGGGTAGAGGGGGAGAGGAGACACCACTGCAGGATGAGGGCTTGTTCTTTGCAGGACAGATAGTAGTTGTGAATAACACTTTCTATTTTAACACATAGTATACAGAAATGTTTATGAAATTTTGTTTCCATTTTGTCATCATTTGTATATCATTCACATGTCTAACATTCCAGTAATTTCCACAACTTTTATTTTAGTATTGCAATTTCAATGTTGAGTGTATTTATTTCATATTTTATAAAACATTTTACTTAATTTTTGTGATGCTAGTCACTTATGTGATGCTAGCAACTACTCATGGACTTGCAGTGAGGTAGGATAGTCAAGAGGTCTGAGGTCAGTACCAAGAGGACTTATAATAGACAAACAGAAAAGATAAAGTGTAGTCAGATCACAGTCTGAGGTCAAAATATCAGGGAGGTAACAGATCAAGACAAAGGGATGAGTCAAACAGGTGGTCAGAGGAAAATCCAAGGTCAGCAACAGAGATCAAAAGACAACTGAGCCCAGAGCAAACACCACTTGAGTAAAACTACAGTTGGAAATGGTCTTACCATTGTCCGAGTGCTAAATAGCAATGTATTCATCTAGAAGGGATGACACCTGGAAAAGATCCCTCAGACTCAGTAAGGCTGGCTTCACATTAGCGTTCCCCTCCGCAGCGTTCTGCGGAGGGGTCCGCAATGTGTGCGCAGCGGCCGCCAGCTCCTATCTTTATAATGGGAGCGCACGGTGCTGCGCTTGACAGCGCATGACCATACGCACCCATTCACTCCTATATGCGATCTGTGCACAGGCGGATGCCTGCGTACAGATCACACACTCTCGTCCGCACCAGGGACGCGACATGTTGCGTCCCTAGTGCGGGCGAGAGTGTGTGATTTGTGCGCAGGCATCTGCCTGCGCACAGATCACATATAGGAGTGAATGGGTGCGCACGGCGGTCTGCAAGCATCTGCAGACACCGTGCGCTCCATTATAAAGATAGGGGCTGCGGTCTGCATGCAGAGGCTTGCAGATACCTCCGCAGAACGCTGCGGAGGCATCTGCAAATGTGAAGGCAGCCTAAAATAGGACTGCTGAACTGTCGTTCACAACACTTATACCTCGACTTCAGATTTGATGATTGAGCTGTTACTCACAATCCTGAGAGCTTAGCAAGTCCACTATCCCATAGGTTGACAGAGCTGTTATTCACAGTGTCCATCAAACATTGCGTGTGCTAGAATCGTAACAGACTTTAGTCTCTCTCGGGGACTTGACCCTGTCAGCTTTTGAAACTTATCCTATGCACTGCCATACAACAGTATTACAACATATAGTGTAAGTGCCATCATAATACAAAACTCTGCTTGTAGCTGACAGTGACAGGAGGACTAATATGACAGTTAAGGGAAGTTTCAGCAGACACCTAACTAAGGCTCCTTTCACATCAGCGTTTTTCGCTAATTGCGGCAGATGTGGAAGATTTACTGCATCTGCCGCCTAATGGCTTCACTTGTGATGCGCTTGCGGCAAGCCCCATGCATTGTCTATGGGGCTTGTGGCAGGTGTGGCAAGTGCGGTATAGCCACGGTTCCAGCATTTGCAGCAGTTGCGGCCAAAAAAAAAATGCTGCTGACCGCATTTTTTGCGGCCGCAACTGCCAGAACCACGGCTATACCACACCTGCCACAAGCCCCATAAGCAATACATGGGGCTTGCCACAAGTGAACCGCAAGTGCGGCCGTTAGGCGGCAGATGCAGTAAATCTGCCGCATCTGCTGCAATCAGCGAAAAAAGCTGATGTGAAAGGGGCCTAACATGATATTTCATAAGCTCCTAACTACACTTTGCATGGGGCCAACAAAATATGGTCCATGAGTGCAGCAGCGTTGGCATCGTTTAAATGCCTTTGTCTGTGATTAATGGCAGTATTTAAATGTTTAAAGAGAATCTGTCAGCAGGTTTTCATTTTTTAATCTGAGGAGAACATGATATAGGGGTTAAAACACAGATTTTAAGGCTGTCTCTCTTATTAGGCTGAATGCTGTTTAATAATAATAATAATAATAATTTTTATTTATATAGCGCCAACATATTCCGCAGCGCTTCACAATTCAGAGGTTCATATTCAAACAATCCTAAGAAACAGTCATCAGAAAATACAATACAATACAAAAAACAATACAATACAAAGTACAATACAAAGCATAATACAATACTTAAAGGGAACCTGTCAGGTCGTGGTAGCCCTCTAACCTATCTCTACCTGTCCCTGCACCTTCCTATCTATAATGAGGGAGAAAAATAAATTTTATACTTACAAACAGTCTCCAGTTGGAGACTGAAAAGGTAGGCTACGGGCTCCATTCTCCTCTCCTCATGCTGTCTCCACATGCCCTGATGGGCGTCCACATTGTCCTTGGGATGTGACACCTCCTATTTGAAATGCCCGCCTCTTTTGATCATGTGATGCCTGGGCCGGAACCTCATATCTGGCCCTGTGCATTGTGGGGATAATCACGTGGTATGCGCCAGCCTCCGGCGCATGCGCACTGTGCATCTTGAAGCCTGGGCGTACCATGTGATCATCCCCACAATGCACTGGACCGGATATGATGTTCTAGCACAGGCATCACATGATCACAAGAGGTGGGCATTTCGAATAGGAAGTGTCACAGCCTAAAGGAATGAAGTTGCCCAGCGGGAGTGTGGGAGACAGCACGAGGAGGGGAGATTGGAGCCTGGAGCCCACCTTTCCAGTCTCCAACTAGAGACAGTTTGTAAGTATAAAACTTTTTTCTCCCTCATTATAGGGCCCCTTTAGCAAAGAGAGGGATGGTTAGGGATTAGATAGGAAGGTGCAGGGACAGGTAGAGATAGGTTAGAGTTGTAGCACGACCTGACAGGTTCCCTTTAAAGCAAAATAATGACAGCCCTGCTCATAAGAGCTTACAGTCTAACAATGAGGTGGCGGTGACACAAAGCACAGGTGCTTGTTTACAATGATGGTATAATTAACTTGAGGAGATGGGGAACAGACAAGAGCAGCATAAGTGGCCACAAACCATTATTTGTGATGCTTTTTTAGACCCAATGAATATTTTATGACCAGCAGGTAATCACTGCAAGAGCTGCAATACACGTCTGCCTAGTCCAACCACACCCCCTTCTCTATTAAGCACCTCACTCTCAATGTACAATTTACACAGAAAGTTGTGGTGTGGTCAATATAAGCTTTCAGAGCTCTGCTACATGCTAAAAATAAAAACTTTGATTGTTTCACAACTTGTGTACCCAGTAAACTAAGTGAGACATCAATGCAATCAGGGTCTGATTCCCTACATTATGCTGATATCAGATGAGGTAGCAAAACATGTTAACAAATTTCCTTTAAACTGTAGAGATCAGAGAAAGCTCCAGTTGCTGCAGTTACTGACAGGTGTTAACTATTTAAGGCTTTGTTTACATGTTCAGTTTTTTGTCAGTTTTTCTCATCAGTTTTTGTACGCCAAACCCAAGAGTGGAACAATCAGAGGAAAATACTAAACATGTCAACACTTCTGTATTTTTCTAGTTTACAAAAATCGCAGCTGGCATCTGACTGACTGACATAATACAGGTTCAACCCCTAAGCCAGTGTTTCCCAACTCCAGTCCTCAAGGCACACCAACAGGTCATGTTTTCAGGATTTCCTTATCATTAGACAGATGATGGAATTATCCCCTGTGCAAGTGATTAAACTATCACCTGTGCAATCCTAAGGAAATCCTGAAGACATTACCTGTTGGTGTGCCTTGAGGACTGGAGTTGGGAAACACTGCCCTAAGCAACATTTTCACATCTATGTGCCCCTTCGTTTGCCTGCACTCCCCTGGCGCAGTGCAAGTGCAGGTGCATTCACAGCCCAGTGCAGGCAAGTGCATAGGTGCATAGATGCAGAGCCCTTGTGCTCGCTTGCACTCATGCCGCTATTACCTGCTATGGGTGAGGCAGGAGACGCATCCCAGAAGCGCAAGTGAGACAGCTCCTCTGTCACAGCGCATGCGCTAGTCCAGATGCACCGGAAACGCGTAATGTGATGTTTCCGGGTGCGTCTGGACTAGCACATATGCTGTGACAGAGGAGCTGTCACACTTGCACTTATGGGATGCGGTCTCCTGTGCTCGCTGATGGCAAGTAATGGTGGCGCGAGCACAAGCGAGCGCAAGGGCTCTCCATTTATGCGCCGATGCGCTTGCCTGTGCTGGCCTGTGATAGCACCTGCGCTAGCGCAGTGAAGGCAAATGCAGGGGGGCTTAAACGTAAACTAGGCCTATCCCTTGGAGACCTATGAGAAACATGTACATCACAATTTGTTAAGGGTTAAATTAAATGTCAAGAATTAATGAAAGCAAGACAAGTGCTAAGAACATTTTGTTACAAAAAATAAAATTAAGTAAGCTGTTATCATGACATGATATAAAGTTTCTTACAAGCCACAAAACTCAAAGTTAGGGCCAGGGGCGTTACTATATTTGGCGCAGGGGTTGAATTACACCTGGGAACTGGAGCCTAGGAGGGCCCAAATCTCTTTGCCCTTTAGAAAAACACTAATGCTTTTAAATATTTGCAATAATTGAGGGGCCACTTTCAACTTTCACATTTTGGCCTGTGAGGTTCAAGGTACGCCACTGGTTAAGGCATATCCTGTGAAAGGTTTCTGTTTGGGAAATCTATGATCTGTGCACTACTAGCTGGATATCATGTACTTTATAGCTGAGCAATTGCAACAGGAAAAAATATACAAATGAAGAGTTGACATTGATTAGCCGAGGGTTTGAGGACTCAGGTATCTGGGCCCTGCACTACGGTAGGGATGTCACTGATGGCCTGCCCAGACCCGTGGCCCTGGTGGGCAACTAAAAGGGGTAGTTGAAATGGGAATAATAGTTTGTAAGTTTATCGTGATGTCACCCGCAGATTCTGGTGATTAAGCACCAGCGCCGCTTCAGACCTCCATAAGGCGATGGTATAGAAGCCGAGATGGTACAGCTACCTGCAGGTAGAGCTCACCCTCCGGGGCAGGGAAGCACCTGTAGTAATGGAAGTGCTGATGATGTAATAAGCAGGTTGCAGTGCAGCGGGGAAATAGTACAGGGAAACTATCACTCTACCCGGGTACTTTACTGAACAATGCTGGTGGTGGAACAGTTCACAGTGGACAACAGTCGTTGGGTAAAGGTAGCCGGCCGGTAGTCACAGTAGGCTGCAGAGTCTCTCAGAGGCTCCCGCGGTATACCTTCCTTGTTCTAACCTGTGTCCCATTGCAGCTGCCTGTCCTGGAACAGCCGCTTACTACCAGGCCTGATTGGGGTGCTTTCTGTGTATCCCGGCTTCCCGCTCTCCCTCTTGTCTGTGCTGGGACTCAACCCCGGTGGTTTATCCTAGTGTGACTTGTTTCCTTGTGACAGGGTGTCGGGGCCGGTAGACGGACCCACGATGACCGGTGTTACAACTCAGGGGCTTTAACTCCCTGAGCCGCGTCTTCAGAACCGGCACTCCGGTGTATGGACCAGGGCTCCTCCCTCCCAGAGTACGGTCGCTCCGATCTGGGGGGTCCCTCCTTCAGTCTGGGCTGCCTGTTCTCTCTCTCCAGGCCCCCTCTCTTGGAGTCACCTTTTCTCACTCAGGGTTCCCGTACTCCTTCTTCCCTCGAGGCAAAACTAGAATTTTCATTCTTCTACTTCCCTCTTCCCATAGCTCTCCCCCCAGGGTATAGGCACTTACCATTTCCCTAGGTGGGCGTGTGGGAGTGCTGGGATGGGAGCCTCCTACAAACCATGCATTCCCCTGCGAAAGGGATAACCGCACACTCTTTCATGGGTGCAGTGCCCCATTTGTGATGCCTGAAAAGTAGGGTGCCACAACATCATCAGTGTTTTATGGGGGTATGTAGCACAAGCATAATCCAATGTCTTCTTTGGGTCATTTATAATGGTCATCTGTGTCACAATGAAGACAGATATAGAACATTATGCAAAAAGGAGATTAACAGAGAAAATCCTTACAGATGATAATAATAATGTTAATGTGAGCAATATATTTGAATAAAATGTGAACTTAATGGGAACCTGTCACCTAGTTTAGCCCCCCTAACCTATCACTACCTGACCTTGCAGCTTCCTACTACATTACTAACCATTCAGGTAAATATCCATTGCAACCAGCAGGAGGCTGCCAGCTCCACTGGGAGGCAACAGAGATGTCTGAATACTGGTGCGCAATCCCCTGCCACCCAGGCATGGGGGCGGCTGTGGCGGCTGTGGCGGCTGTGGCGCCTGCGTCCAGCCATGCCGACAAGGAGGAGACTGGTGGTATCTATGGACACCAGGTCACCAAAGGAGCATCAGTCACACACGTACAAGTGAAGCACAGTGTCAGAGCCAAGCCTGTTGGTCACACCCATGCTATAAGGCCAGGTGGGCGGCTCCGCACCAATACATGCATCACAAATGACAGACGCCTTCCAGTGGGCTCAGCCTCAAACTGCAAAAACATAAAATGGTGCAACAGAACACTATAGATAAAGATGTGAGGTGTTCAGGGGCGTTGCTAGGGTCAAAAAACATCCAGGGCTCGGGCCCACTGAGCTGCATTTTTCGGAAAAAATTTAAATAAGCGGCAGCTGCAAGGGTGGGATTCATATTTTTAACAGGTTCCCGCCTGTCCTTACCACTAGAGGTGGTTGAGGGTCCGGTGGGTCCTTCCTGTGAGCCCTTGTGGCCAGTGTGCCCCTGGCTGGCCCCCTGCACTGCTGCCTGTGCCCCTGTGGCACGTCTGTGGCCACTGGCCCCTATGTCCTGCCCCAGGTGCCCCCTGTTCTTACCTCAATAAGGCAGGTCGGCAGGTGCCCGTTTCCTCCTGTACGCTGTGCCTCTCCCCTGCGTCTGTCTCTTCCCTGTATGATGTCTCCCCCCCATGTGCGCTGTTTTCCCTCTCTGTGCCAGTCTCCCCCTTGTACACTGTCACTCTCTCTGTCTGTTTCTGGGAAAGATGGCGATAGAGAGAGGAAAAAAGAGAGAAACATTAATTTGGTAGAGTCTGGAACCGAAATGAAAACAAAAACACACATTATCCGCAGCAAAAAAAAACCGCACAGTTGGCACAACAATTTTTCTCTTGCAGTGACAGCAGAGCACACCGGACGGCAGTGCACAGACAGCAGAGCCCACTGACCGCAGAACACAGTGACAGCAAAGAACACCGGACAGCAGAGCACAGCAGCAGAGCCCACCGGCGGCAGCAGAGTCCTCCAGTCTACACCTGTGCTCAGTGCAATGCAGCAGCCAGTGCACAGAGCAGGGCTGGTGGGGTGGGATGCAATGCTCTGCAGCCCCTGCCCATCACATGCACACAACTGCAGCAGAATAGCTGAGCACTGGACACAATACATGATCTGCAGAGCAGTGGGCACTAGACATAAACAGCGCAGCCCTGGATACACAGAGCAGCCCCAGGCACACAGAGCAGCCCCGGGCACACAGAGCAGCCCCGGGCACACAGAGCAGCTCCAGGCACACAGCGCAGCCCCGGGCACACAGCGCAGCCCAGGGCACACAGCACAGCCCCGGGCACACAGCGCAGCCCCGGGCACACAGCGCAGCCCCGGGCACACAGCGCAGCCCCGGGCACACAGAGCAGCCCCGGGCACACAGTGCAGCCCAGGGCACACAGCGCAGCTCCGGGCACACAGCGCAGCCCCGGGCACACAGCGCAGCCCAGGGCACACAGCGCAGCCCCGGCACAGCGCAGCCCCGGGCACACAGCGCAGCCCCGGGCACACAGCGCAGCCCCGGGCACACAGTGCAGCCCAGGGCACACAGCGCAGCTCCAGGCACACAGTGCAGCCCAGGGCACACAGCGCAGCTCCAGGCACACAGCGCAGCCCCGGGCACACAGAGCAGCTCCAGGCACACAGTGCAGCCCCAGGAACACAGCGCAGCCCCGGGCACACAGAGCAGCTCCAGGCACACAGCGCAGCCCCGGGCACACAGTGCAGCCCAGGGCACACAGCGCAGCTCCAGGCACACAACGCAGCCCCGGGCACACAGCGCAGCCCCGGGCACACAGCGCAGCTCCAGGCACACAGCGCAGCCCCGGGCACACAGCGCAGCCCCGGGCACACAGCGCAGCCCCGGGCACACAGAGCAGCTCCGGGCACACAGTGCAGCCCCGGGAACACAGCGCAGCCCCGGGAACACAGCGCAGCCCTGGGCACACAGTGCAGCCCCGGGAACACAGCACAACCCCGGGCACACAGCGCAGCCCCGGGCACACAGTGCAGCCCCGGGCACACAGCGCAGCCCAGGGCACACAGCGCAGCCATGGGCACACAGCTCAGCCATGGGCACACAGTGCAGCCATGGGCACACAGCTCAGCCATGGGCACACAGTGCAACTCCAGGAACACAGAGCAGCCCCGGGGTCCCCTCTGCTGTGAGCCCCTGGGCACTGTGTTTTTGTTCCTGACATAGGGACCAGGCTCCCTGTGTTCTGGGGGGCCCGGCTCCCTGTGTGCTGGGGGGGCCAGGCTCCCTATGTGCTGGGGGGGCCAGGCTCCCTGTGTGCTGGGGGGGCCAGGCTCCCTATGTGCTGGGGGGGCCAGGCTCCCTATGTGCTGGGGGGCCAGGCTCCCTATGTGCTGGGGGGGCCAGGCTCCCTGTGTGCTGGGGGGGGCCAGGCTCCCTGTGTGCTGGGGGTGCCAGGCTCCCTATGTGCTGGGGGGGCCAGGCTCCCTGTGTGCTGGGGGGGCCAGGCTCCCTGTGTGCTGGGGGGGCCAGGCTCCCTGTGTTCTGGGGGGGCCAGGCTCCCTATGTGCTGGGGGGGCCAGGCTCCCTATGTGCTGGGGGGCCAGGCTCCCTGTGTGCTGGGGGGGCCAGGCTCCCTGTGTTCTGGGGGGCCCTGCTCCCTGTGTGCTGGGGGGGCCAGGCTCCCTGTGTGCTGGGGGGCCAGGCTCCCTGTGTTCTGGGGGGGCCCGGCTCCCTGTGTGCTGGGGGGCCAGGCTCCCTGTGTTCTGGGGGGGCCCGGCTCCCTGTGTGCTGGGGGGGCCAGGGTCCCTGTGTGCTGGGGGGGCCAGGCTCCCTGTGTTCTGGGGGGCCCGGCTCCCTGTGTGCTGGGGGGGCCAGGCTCCCTGTGTGCTGGGGGGGCCAGGCTCCCTGTGTTCTGGGGGGCCCGGCTCCCTGTGTGCTTAATGCATAGCGACGTCCCTGGAGGTGTTAGTGGATATTTTGGCCAAAACAACGTAAGCTCTTAGCCCACCGTCAAGGTCCCTCACGCCTACGAGTCCTAACTATATGTTAACCATATGTCTGTTTAGTGGAAACCACCAAATATAAAAAAAAATCACCGTGTTTTGTTGCACCATTTTATGTTTTTGCAGTCTGAGGCTGAGCACACTGGGGAACGTCTGTCATTTGTGATGCATGTATTGGTGCAGAGCCACCCACCTGGCCTTATAGCATGGGTGTGAACAACAGGCTTGGCTCTGACACTGTGCTTCACTTGTACGTGTGTGACTGAGGCTCCTTATGTGACCTGGTTCTATAGATACCACCAGTCTCCTTCTTGTCGGCATGGCTGGACGCAGGTGCCACAGCTGCCCCCATGCCTGGGTTGCAGGGGGGCCAGGCTCCCTATGTGCTGGGGGGCCAGGCTCCCTGTGTGCTGGGGGGCCAGGCTCCCTATGTGCTGGGGGGGCCAGGCTCCCTATGTGCTGGGGGGCCAGGCTCCCTATGTGCTGGGGGGGGCCAGGCTCCCTGTGTGCTGGGGGGGGCCAGGCTCCCTGTGTGCTGGGGGTGCCAGGCTCCCTATGTGCTGGGGGGGCCAGGCTCCCTGTGTGCTGGGGGGCCAGGCTCCCTGTGTGCTGGGGGGGCCAGGCTCCCTGTGTTCTGGGGGGCCAGGCTCCCTATGTGCTGGGGGGGCCAGGCTCCCTATGTGCTGGGGGGGCCAGGCTCCCTGTGTGCTGGGGGGGCCAGGCTCCCTGTGTTCTGGGGGGCCCTGCTCCCTGTGTGCTGGGGGGGCCAGGCTCCCTGTGTGCTGGGGGGCCAGGCTCCCTGTGTTCTGGGGGGGCCCGGCTCCCTGTGTGCTGGGGGGCCAGGCTCCCTGTGTTCTGGGGGGCCCGGCTCCCTGTGTGCTGGGGGGCCAGGGTCCCTGTGTGCTGGGGGGGCCAGGCTCCCTGTGTTCTGGGGGGCCCGGCTCCCTGTGTGCTGGGGGGGCCAGGCTCCCTGTGTGCTGGGGGGGCCAGGCTCCCTGTGTTCTGGGGGGCCCGGCTCCCTGTGTGCTTAATGCATAGCGACGTCCCTGGAGGTGTTAGTGGATATTTTGGCCAAAACAACGTAAGCTCTTAGCCCACCGTCAAGGCCCTCACGCCTACGAGTCCTAACTATATGTTAACCATATGTCTGTTTAGTGGAAACCACCAAATAATAAAAAAAATCACTGAAATAGGACATTAAACTCTGAAAAAACTCACCAAAAAATCAGCCAGGTAAATATCCATTGCAACCAGCAGAAGGCTGCCAGCTTCACTGGGAGGCAACACAGATGTCTGAATACCGGTGCTTAATCTCCTGCAACCCAGGCATGGGGGCAGCTGTGGCACCTGCGTCCAGCCATGCCGACAAGAAGAGACTGGTGGTATCTATAGACACCAGGTCACATAAGGAGCCTCAGTCACACACGTACAAGTGAAGCACAGTGTCAGAGCCAAGCCTGTTGTTCAACACCCATGCTATAAGGCCAGGTGGGTGGCTCTGCACCAATACATGCATCACAAATGACAGACGTTCCCCAGTGTGCTCAGCCTCAGACTGCAAAAACATAAAATGGTGCAACAAAACACGGTGATTTTTTTTTATTATATGGTGGTTTCCACTAAACAGACATATTGTTAACATATGGTTAGGAGTTGTAGGCGTGAGGGCCCTTAACGGTTGGCTACGAGCTTACATTATTTTGGCCAAAATATCCACTAACACCTCACATCTTTATCTATAGTGTTTTGTTGCACCATTTTATGTTTTTACAGTTTGAGGCTGAACACACTGGGGGGGCGTCTGTCATTTGTGATGCATGTATTGGCGCGGAGCCGCCCAACTGGCCTTATACCATGGGTGTGACCAACAGGCTTGGCTCTGACACTGTGCTTCACTTGTACATGTGTCACTGACGCTCCTTTGGTGACCTGGTGTCTATAGATACCACCAGTCTCCTCCTTGTCGGCACGGCCGAATGCAGGCGCCACAGCCGCCCCCATGCCTGTGTTGCAGGGGATTGCGCACCGGTATTCAGACATCTGTGTTGCCTCCCAGTGGAGCTGGCAGCCTCCTGCTGGTTGCAATGGATATTTACTTGGCTGATTTTTTGATGAGTTTTTTCAGAGTTTAATGTCCTATTTCGGTGATTTTTTTTTATTGTTTGGTAATTTCCACTAAACAGACATATGGTTAACAGGTCACAAAGCTTTGACCCGTCGAAGCGCATACCAGCGCGAAACACTGCCATCGTCCAGCCTGTCACTCCCTCCCTGCACAATGTATCACCACTAAATATGGAATAAAGAACCACCACTACACAAATCTGTTGAGTGCCATCTTTTCTTTATAAAATTTGTTATGGATTTGTTGCCTCTTGAACTAGGCACCCAGATTGTGCTCATCTGTGTCCAACATAACCTGAATGCTGAGAAGCAATAACTGTGCTCCATTTCCTCTTCAATGTTCATAGGTAGTGATAGCTTCCCTTTAATAAAGTTAACCATGCAGTATCAAAAAGTTCGATTTTCAGGCATATTATCAAAGTATCTGATTACATTGTATTTCTCATAGATTGAAAAGTAATCACATCCATTTCATTTATCCTCCATATTGTGACATTGATCCAATTGAGTTGTACTTGTATTAAAAACATGTGGTATAATGAAAATCAAAACCTTGAAATATTAAGAACAACAGGAAATTCTACTTAAAAAAAACAAAAAAAAAGTATTTTCAGATTGCAATTTTACACTAAATCTAACTAAAGAGCCTATCAGAAGACTTAGCAAATCATCATGTCTTACTGTAAAGTCATTTACTGTTGCACTTTCAGGCAGGCAACGGCAGGCTCAGAATCCATTACAGCCAAAGATAACAACATTAAGGTAATCCTTACACACAAAATACTCCAGTCAAAACAGTTAGAGGTTTGGTATGCTGAAATTTTAGACTGAAAACAATTCTGGGAAAGGTCAATGAAATAAAAACTGTCATTAGAACTTTTTTTTTAAGATAAAAAGATTGTTACCAATGTTTTGAATCTGAGATATTCATGTTGACTCTATGCCTTTATAGTCTCTGCTATACTGAGCTTTTCGATCAGTTAGACATATGTTATAACATGACAAGAGCCTTTATTGGAATATTTGGTATACACTGTATTGAGAGCGGATGTAGTCTTATCATGTTGTCAACTGTAGATTTAGAATTGTTTTTAGTCTTATTATGGTGCCACAATTGTCCTGAAAAAATGTCTAAAGGTTTGACATGAATAAATAAATTAATAATCACACATAAAGTATGTCACAAAAGAGAGTACACCCCTCACATTCTTGTAAATATTTTATCATATCTTTTCATAGGACAACACTGAAGATAGGACACTTTGATACAATCGCTTGGAACCAAACAAATAAAATCCAGCGGAGGAAAATTTATTTCAACATTTTTTCTTCAAATCTTTTTATTCTTTAACCATCATTAAAAAAAGCATCATTCCTTTTCGGACCAGATATGTACATACAGTGGGCACCTTATGGCAGTATATAAGACACAGCTGTCTAGAAACAGACTACACGTTTAACCCTTTTAGGTCTTCTTCTAGGTCTAATTTATTTGCTATTCCTTTGCTCAAGATATACCCTAGATATGGACTAGGCCCAATGAGGAATAAATAAGAGTGAACATCTTATTTTAATATCGTCAGAGTAAATTTATAGTTGAGTTACTAAGTTACTATGTAGTTCCTAGGCAGTCTATATCTTTATCTGCATTTGTTAAAAAACAACATATAGATTATATATTTACAATATCATATTTACAGAGATGTTACAGAAAAGGATTAAAAAGACATTGTAATTCTAGACATTAATGCAATGTACTAAAAGAAAGAATTTGCAACTTTTTTTTAGGGGATATTTCGTAGATCTTGAAAGATATAGACAAAATAAAATAAAAAAATATATAATTTTTTTTGGAGGAAGTTTTTTTGGGGGATATGAGAGCAAAATAAAATAATAATAATAATAATAATAATAATAATAATAATAATAATAAGTAAAAAAAAGTAATAAAAATTAATAATAAGAAGAATAATAATATTGTGCCTAAAAACCTTGGCCAGCACTTGACAACAACTGGAGTTCACAAAATAACAATGTCAGCTGCAAAAGGCCACCTTACTGGGCTCTTCACACATCATTGTGTGTATATCACGCAGTCCCAGATGCTTGGGATGTGTCCGACTAGTGATTTAATACAAAATCCAGCATTATGATCCTATTTGCTGTGTGTAACTTATAATAATAATAATAATAATAATAATAATAATAATAATAATAATGGAACTTATTTATATATTCATTATTGTATTATGCACAAATTCAAATGTAGAAGTACAATCTATTATATAAAACCCGAAGGCCACTTCCGCCCAAAATCCGCTTCCGCTTCCGTGATGGCCTCCCTCCTGTGTCAAACACCGGAACCGGAAGCACCAGACCCACAGAGCCCCAGCCACCGGCCCTGCACAGAGCCCCGTCTGCGCCCACCCACATCCGCCCCACAGCCCTGCTGCCCCATCACCCCCCTGCCTGTCACCATAGCCATCCTCCACTGCCCGCGCTCCCCGCCTGTCACAACACTTCCCCCCGCTGCCCCATCACCCCCCTGCCTGTCACCATAGCCGCCCTCCACTCTCCTGTCACCCCCCCACTCTCCGGTCACCCCCCCGCCTCTTACCACAGCTCCCTCCAGCCAGCCACGATCTCTATTCATGGGGCTTGAGGACCTCTGATGACGTCACGATGATGGGTGGAGTCACATATCACATGACCGTCACGTCATCAAAGGTCCTGTCCCGATCTCACCTACTCTGCCTATTCATCCCCCTGCGCTGCACACTGACCCACGATCTCCTCACCCCCGCTCTGCCCACCCACCCCCCACACTGACCACTGACCCTCACTCTGCCCCTGACCCCCACACTGACCCCCACTCTGACCACCCACCCCCACACTGACCACTGACCCCCACTCTGCCCCTGACGCCCACTCTGACCACCCACCCCCACACTGACCACTGACCCCCACTCTGCCCCTGACGCCCACTCTGACCACCCACCCCCACACTGACCACTGACCCCCACTCTGCCCCTGACGCCCACTCTGACCACCCACCCCCACACTGACCACTGACCCTCACTCTGCCCCTGACCCCCACACTGACCCCCACTCTGACCACCCACCCCCACACTGACCACTGACCCCCACTCTGCCCCTGACGCCCACTCTGACCACCCACCCCCACACTGACCACTGACCCCCACTCTGCCCCTGACGCCCACTCTGACCACCCACCCCCACACTGACCACTGACCCCCACTCTGCCCCTGACCCCCACTCTGACCACCCACCCCCACACTGACCCCCACTCTGCCCCTGACCCCCACTCTGACCACTCACCCCTTCTCTGCCCCCCTCACCCCCACTCTGCCCCTGCTCTGCCCACTGACCCCCACTCTGACCACTGGCCCCCACTCTGCCCACTCACCCCCAAACTCTGCCCACTCACCCCCCTACTCTTCCCCCTGACCCCCTCTCTGCCCCCTCACCCCCACTCTGCCCACTGACCCCCACTCTGCCCCTGCTCTGCCCACTGACCCCCACTCTGACCACTGGCCCCCACTCTGCCCACTCACCCCCAAACTCTGCCCACTCACCCCCCTACTCTTCCCCCTGACCCCCTCTCTGCCCCCTCACCCCCTCTCTGCCCCCCTCACCCCCACTCTGCCCCTGCTCTGCCCACTGACCCCCACTCTGACCACTGGCCCCCACTCTGCCCACTCACCCCCAAACTCTGCCCACTCACCCCCCTACTCTTCCCCCTGAACCCCTCTCTGCCCCTGACCCCCACTCTGACCACTCACCCCCCAACTCTGCCCCCTCACCCTCTCTCTGCCCCCCTCACCCCCACTCTGCCCCTGCTCTGCCCACTGACCCCCACTCTGACCACTGGCCCCCACTCTGCCCACTCACCCCCAAACTCTGCCCACTCACCCCCTACTCTTCCCCCTGACCCCCTCTCTGCCCCCTCACCCCCACTCTGCCCCCTGACCCCCACTCTGCCCCCTGACCCCCACTCTGCCCCTGACCCTGCTCTGCCCACTGACCCCCACTCTGCCCACTGACCCCCACTCTGACCACTGACCCCAACTCTGCCCACTCACCCCCCAACTCTGCCCACTCACCCCCTCTGCCCCCCTCACCCCCTGCTCTGCCCACTGACCCCCACTCTGCCCCTGACCCTGCCCACTCACCCCCACTCTGCACACTGACCCCCACTCTGCCACTGCTCTGCCCACTGACCCCCACTCTGACCACTGGCCCCCACTCTGCCCACTCACCCCCAAACTCTGCCCACTCACCCCCCTACTCTTCCCCCTGAACCCCTCTCTGCCCCCCTCACCCCCACTCTGCACACTGACCCCCACTCTGCCCCTGCTCTGCCCACTGACCCCCACTCTGACCACTGGCCCCCACTCTGCCCACTCACCCCCAAACTCTGCCCACTCACCCCCCTACTCTTCCCCCTGAACCCCTCTCTGCCCCCTCACCCCCACTCTGCACACTCACCCTCTCTCTGCCCCTGACCCTGCTCTGCCCACTCACCCCCACTCTGACCACTGACCCTCACTCTGCCCACTCACCCCCAAACTCTGCCCACTCACCCCCCTACTCTTCCCCCTGACCCCCTCTTTGCCCCCTCACCCCCACTCTGCACACTGACCCCCACTCTGCCCCTGACCCTGCTCTGCCCACCCACCCCCACTCTGACCATTGACCCCCACTCTGACCCTGCCCACTCACCCCCACTCTGACCACTGACCCCAACTCTGCCCACTCACCCCCCAACTCTGCCCACTCACCCCCCAACTCTGCCACTACACCCCCCAACTCTGCCCACTCACCCCCTCTGCCCCCCTCACCCCCACTCTGCCCCTGCTCTGCCCACTGACCCCCACTCTGACCACTGACCCCCACTCTGACCACTCACCCCCAAACTCTGCCCACTCACCCCCTCTCTGCCCCCTCACCCACATTCTGCCCACTCACCCCCTCTCTGCTCACTCACCCCCTCTCTGTCCACTCACCCACCATTATGCCCACTGACCATGCTCTGCCCACTCACCCTGCTCGCCCCATTGACCCCTCACACTGGCCACTCATCCTGCTCTGCCTACTCACCCCCCACTGACCCCTCACACTGACCCTGCTCTGCCCACTGACCCCTCACTGACCCTGCTCTGCCCACTCACCCTGCTCAGCCCACTGACCCCTCACACTGCCCACTGACCCTCCTCTGCCCACTGAACATGCTCTGCCCACTGACCCCTCAATGCCCACTCACCCTGCTCTGCCCACTGACCCCTCACACACCCCACTGACCCTGCTCTGCCCACTCACCCCTCACACTGACCCTGCTCTGCCCACTGACCCCTCACACTGCCCACTGACCCCTCACACTGCCCACTCACGCCTCACACTGCCCACTGAACATGCTATGCCCACTTACCCCTCACACTGCCCACTGACCATGCTCTGGCCACTGACCCCTCACACTGCCTACTGACCCTGCTCTGCTCATTTACTCCCGCTCTGCCCACTCACCCCCGCTCTGCCCACTCGCCCCTGCTTTTACCACTCACCCTGGCCTGCCCACTGACCACCCTCTGTTCACTCACCCCCCGCTCTGCCCTTTCACCATGCCCACTGACCCCTGCTCTGCCAACTGACCGTGCCCACTCACCCATGCTCTACCCACTCACCCTTCTCTGCCCACTCACTGTGCCCACTGACCGCCGCTCTGCCCACTAACCCCTGTTCTGCCCACTGACTGTGCCCAATAACCCTTGCTATGCCCACTAAACCCTGCTCTGCCCACTCACCCCCGCTCTGCCCGCTGACCCCTGCTCTGCTCACTGACTGTGCCCACTCACCCCTGCTCTGCCCACTCACCCCTGCTCTACCCACTGATTTTTCCCACTAACCCCTGCTGTGCCTACTGACTGTGCCCACTGACCCCTGCTCTGCCCAATCACTCTGCCCATTAACCCCTGCTCTGACCACTGACCCCCGCTATGACCCTGCTCTGACCACTGATGCCCCAATCCTGCTCACTGACCATGCTCTGCCCATTCACCCCCCACTCTGCCCACTCACCCCCCGCTCTGCCCTCTGACCCTGCTCTGCCTACCTACCCCCCCCCCCTCTGGCTACTGACCATGCCCACTGACCCCAGCTCTGCCCACAGACCCCAGCTCTGCCTACTGACCCTGCTCTGACTACTGATTATGCCCACTCACCCCTGCTCTGCCCAATGACTCTGCCCACTAACCCCTGCTCTTCCCACTCATCCCCCACTCTGTCCACTGACCCCCGCTTTGCCCACTCACCCCCAGCAGATCGGTTTCCCAGCCAACGACAGCTCCTGTCCTGCCACCTACAAGACGGGTGGAGCGAGCCGCCGCAGGGTAAGTATCCTCACTGAGGTTTTTTTATTTTTATTATCACCATGAAGGGGAGGGGGGTGTGCAGCCCCAGAGGGAGGGCGGCCGCAGAGACTGGAGGCCCAGAGGGACGGGTGCCGCGGGGAGCGGAAGGGGTCAGGAGGAGCGCCTCCATCCTGCCCCCCCTATCCATCCTGCCCCCCTATCCATCCTGCCCCCCAACACCATCCTGCCCCCCCGACTCCATCCCGCACCCCCACCACCATCCTCACCCCCCGCCAACATCCTGCCCCGCCCCCTACATCCTCCCCCCTCCCCCACCACCATCCTGCCCTGCCATCTCCATCCTGCCCTGCCGCCTCCATCCTGCCCTGCCTTCTCCATCCTGCCTCGCTCTGTCCATCCTGCGCCACTCACCTCCATCCTGCCCCTCCGTCTCCATCCTGCCCCTCCGTCTCCATCCTGCCCCTCCGTCTCCATCCTGCCCCTCCGTCTCCATCCTGCCCCTCCGTCTCCATCCTGCCCCTCCGTCTCCATCCTGCCCCGCCCCCTCCATCCTGCCCCGCCGCCTCCATCCTGCCCGCCCCCTCCATCCTGCTCCGCCCCCTCCATCCTGCTCCGCCCCCTCCATCCTGCTCCGCCCCCTCCATCCTGCTCCGCCCCCCCATCCTGCTCCGCAACCCACCATCCTGCCCCCCTTCACCTTCCTGCCCCCCTTGCACCTTCCTGCCCCCTCACTCCATCCTGCCCCGCTCGCTCCATCCTGCCCCGCTCGCTCCATCCTGCCCCGCTCGCTCCATCCTGCCCCGCTCCGCTCCATCCTGCCCCGCTCGCTCCATCCTGCCCCGCTCGCTCCATCCTGCCCCGCTCGCTCCATCCTGCCCCGCTCGCTCCATCCTGCCCTGCTCGCTCCATCCTCACCCCCGCTGTTCTTGCTCCCCCGCCTCCATCCTGCCCTCACGCTTACTCATCCTGCCCCGCTTGCTCCATTCTGCTCATCTGCCTCCATCCTGCTCCTCCCGCTCCATCCTGCTCAATCCTGCCCCTTCGGCTTCATCCTGCTCCTCCGCCTCCATCCTGCCCCGCTCAATCCATCCTGCCCCCCGCTCTTCTTGCTCCCCCGCCTCCATCCTGCCCCGCTCGCTCCATCCTGCCCCCCCGCCTCCATCCTGCCCCCCCGCCTCCATCCTGCCGCCCCGCCTCCATCCTGCCGCCCCGCCTCCATCCTGTTGCCCCGCCTCCATCCTGTTGCCCCGCCTCCATCCTGTTGCCCCGCCTCCATCCTGTTGCCCCGCCTCCATACTCTTTCCCCACTCGCTCCATTCTGCCCCCCCAACACAATCCTGCCCCCCCTCACCTCCTCAGCTGATTGCTTGCCCAGGCAACTACAGGTCCTAAAGGCCTGTAGGACCTACAAGGCGGAGGCGGAGCGAGCCGCCGGACAGGTGAGTATCCTCACTGAGGATTTTTTTATTTTTACTGTGGACGACCGGGGGCCAGGAGGAGTGGGGGACCGCGGTCACCGCAGTATTGCCATATACCAGAGTGCTGCTATACATGTGCTATAATGTACTGCCATATACCATAGTGCTGCTATACATGTACTGTAATGTACCGCCATATACCATAGCACTGCTATACATGTACTGTAATGTACCGCCATATACCATAGTGCTGCTATACATGTGCTATAATGTACCACCATATACTATAGTGCTGCTATACATGTACTGTAATGTACCGCCATATACTATAGTGCTGCTATACACATTTACTATAATTACCCATATACTATAGTGCTGCTATACATGTGCTCTAATTACCACCATATACCATCGTACTGCTATATATATATCTTATATATAAAAACCGAAGGCCACTTCCCGCCAATCCGCTCAACTTCCGTGATGGCCTGCGCCCTGTGTCAAAGACCGGAACCGGAAGTACCAGACCCACGAGCGGTGAGCGCATAGCGCTCACCGCGAGCCGCTGACAAAATGGCACAGCGCCTCGCCGTGGGCGCTAAAGCGCCACCACTCCCCGTTATCCCGCCACCGGCCCTGCACAGAGCCCCGTCTGCGCCCACCCACATCCGCCCCACAGCCCTGCTGCTCACCGCCCACTCTCCATCAGGGACCGCCATCCCGCCACTGGCTCCGCACACAGCCTGCTGTGCGCCCACCAACATGCGGGAACCGGCCCGGACCGGCCCACACTCCGGTGTGCGCCCTCCGCCGGCACCGCTCCCAGTCCTGCCACTCTCTCCACACACCCGGTGACTCTCCTCCATCACGGAGCTAGCCCCGCCCGCACTCCGGGGCCGGCCTCCCGAACCGCCGCCAGCCTTGCCGCTGACCGCCAACAGCCCAGTGAGTGTTCAGCCCTCCAGCCTCCGTTATCCTCTGCCCCCCCAGCCTCCGCTCTCCTCTGCCCCCCCAGCCTCCGCTCTCCTCTGCCCCCCCAGCCTCCGCTCTCCTCTGCCCCCCCAGCTTCCGCTCTCCTCTGCCCCCCACAGCCTCCGCTCTCCTCTGCCCCCCCAGCCTCCGCTCTCCTCTGACCCCCCGGCCTCCGCTCCTCTCTGACCCCCCGGCCTCCGCTCTCCTCTGACCCCCCAGCCTCCGCTCTCCTCTGACCCCCCCGCCTCCGCTCTCCTCTGACCCCCCAGCCTCCGCTCTCCTCTGACCCCCCAGCCTCCGCTCTCCTCTGACCCCCCAGCCTCCGCTCTCCTCTGACCCCCCAGCCTCCGCTCTCCTCTGACCCCCCCAGCCTCCGCTCTCCTCTGACCCCCCAGCCTCCGCTCTCCTCTGACCCCCCAGCCTCCGCTCTCCTCTGACCCCCCAGCTTCCGCTCTCCTCTGACCCCCCAGCCTCCGCTCTCCTCTGACCCCCCACCTCCGCTCTCCTCTGACCCCCCACCCTCCGCTCTCCTCTGACCCCCCAGCCTCCGCTCTCCTCTGCCCCCCCAGCCTCTGCTCTCCTCTGCCCCCCCAGCCTCTGCTCTCCTCTGCCCCCCCAGCCTCTGCTCTCCTCTGCCCCCCCAGCCTCTGCTCTCCTCTGCCCCCCAGCCTCTGCTCTCCTCTGCCCCCCCAGCCTCTGCTCTCCTCTGCCCCCCCAGCCTCCGCTCTCCTCTGCCCCCCCAGCCTCCGCTCTCCTCTGCCCCCCTCCAGCCTCCGCTCTCCTCTGCCCCTCCAGCCTCCGCTCTCCTCTGCCCCCCCAGCCTCCGCTCTCCTCTGCCCCCCCAGCCTCCGCTCTCCTCTGCCCCCCCAGCCTCCGCTCTCCTCTGCCCCCCCAGCCTCCGCTCTCCTCTGCCCCCCCAGCCTCCGCTCTCCTCTGCCCCCCAGCCTCCGCTCTCCTCTGACCCCCCCAGCCTCCGCTCTCCTCTGACCCCCCAGCCTCCGCTCTCCTCTGACCCCCCAGCCTCCGCTCTCCTCTGACCCCCCAGCCTCCGCTCTCCTCTGACCCCCCAGCCTCCGCTCTCCTCTGACCCCCCAGCCTCCGCTCTCCTCTGACCCCCCAGCCTCCGCTCTCCTCTGACCCCCCAGCCTCCGCTCTCCTCTGACCCCCCAGCCTCCGCTCTCCTCTGACCCCCCAGCCTCTCGCTCTCCTCTGACCCCCCAGCCTCCGCTCTCCTCTGACCCCCCAGCCTCCGCTCTCCTCTGACCCCCCCAGCCTCCGCTCTCCTCTGACCCCCCAGCCTCCGCTCTCCTCTGACCCCCCAGCCTCCCTCTCCTCTGACCCCCCAGCCTCCGCTCTCCTCTGACCCCCCAGCCTCCGCTCTCCTCTGACCCCCCAGCCTTCCCCTCCTCCTCTGCCCCCCAGCCTCCGCTCTCCTCTGCCCCCCCAGCCTTCCGCTCTCCTCTGCCCCCCCAGCCTCCGCTCTCCTCTGCCCCCCCAGCCTCCGCTCTCCTCTGCCCCCCCAGCCTCCGCTCTCCTCTGCCCCTCAGCCTCCGCTCTCCTCTGCCCCCCAGCCTCCGCTCTCTCCTCTGCCCCCCCCCAGCCTCCGCTCTCCTCTGCCCCCCAGCCTCCGCTCTCCTCTGCCCCCCAGCCTCTGCTCTCCTCTGCCCCCCAGCCTCCACTCTCCTCTGCCCCCCAGCCTCCGCCCCCCTCCCTCCTCTGACCCCTCCCTCCTCTAACCCCTCCAGTTTCTGCCTCCTCTGCCTCCTCCCTCCTTTCCCCCTCCAGCCTCTGCCCCCTCCAGCCTGTGCTGCACTCACTGCTGACCACTGAGCCACCGCACTCTCTGCTGACCACTGAGCCACCGCACTCACTGCTGACCACTGAGCCACCGCACTCTCTGCTGACCACTGAGCCACCGCACTCACTGCTGACCACTGAGCCACCGCACTCACTGCTGACCACTGAGCCACCGCACTCACTGCTGACCACTGAGCCACCGCACTCACTGCTGACCACTGAGCCACCGCACTCACTGCTGACCACTGAGCCACCGCACTCACTGCTGACCACTGAGCCACCGCACTCACTGCTGACCACTGAGCCACCGCACTCACTGCTGACCACTGAGCCACCGCACTCACTGCTGACCACTGAGCCACCGCACTCACTGCTGACCACTGAGCCACCGCACTCACTGCTAACCACTGAGCCACCGCACTCACTGCTGACCACTGAGCCACCGTATACTCTGCTAACCACTGAGCCGCCTGTATACACACAATTAATTTCACAGCACTCCCCTATTACTAAATAAACTCTATATAGATTCTAGACTACCCGATTCTTTAGAATCGGGCCACCATCTAGTATATATTAAATAGCAATGTTCCTGATAATTTACTATCATATTCTCAATTTAGAACATACATTCAAATAGGTTGTATTACTTGTAAGTGTGTCTGATTGTGTGTTATCAATTATATAACTTAGGCTGGGGTCACACACACACAGATATCTGGGCAGATATTGTTCACAGATCTCTGGTTGCAGTGAAATCATGGACATATTGCTCCATTTGTATACAGCCACAAAATGGAACCATGTGTTCATGATTTCACTGCAACCAGAGATCTGCAAACAATATCTGCCCAGATATCTGTGTGTGTGACCCCAGCCAGAGAAGTATCAGTGCCATACTGATTCTTGTTAAACGTGTGTGGACAAAGAGCTCTGTCACAGACAACAACAAGTAAGTGAATTTAACACATCTCTTTCTTGTGTCTTCCAATTTCCTTCTAATGATTTCTTATTTACTTCTCCAATTTGCCCAACAAAGTAACAATTCACAAAGATAACTCTTAAGATCTTGATAATGTCTTATTCAATCATCACTAGTATCATTATCAAAATAACTGCTATCACACATTTCCTGTGACTTGATTGCACTATCTACCACTTAGTGACATCCGCCATCCTTTTAGATTGATTTATCAGGGAATTAATTAGTTGTCACAACATTTGTTTCCATCCAGCTTTTTAAAAATACAGCTGGTTGTCTTTAAGAGATACATCTAAGTAATCTATTATACAATGTACAAAGAAGTAAACATTACAAATTGAAGGACAAACTCCATTTAACATTAGGTAGCTGGGATCATTTTTACTGGTTACTTTACTGGAATACATACTTTAAATTTTCTGCTTACTTTTCCATAAAATTCAGCGACAATGGAAAATGTGACCCAGAGTGATGTTGGGAATTGTTTTGTATCAATTAAGGAGTTACAGGTTGGGGGCCACAATTTTAGGGAAATGTCTCATGGACAAAATAATAACTGTGCCTGGAGGGGTCCTGTAGTGAAAGTAAATGAGAGGGAGAGATGGTGGGAGGGAGAGCGGGACAGCGGACCTGGAAGCAAGCAAGCAGCATGAGACTGGCAAGATGATCTGTGTGTCTAAGGGTGCCTTCACACTTGTGTTTGTGTCTGCATACGTATGGCATGCAGACGCAAACGCAGTGCAACGCAGTACATACTGATGTGAACGCAGCGGAGAATCTCCGCATGCGTTCACATTAGTATGCACCCCGGCCAGCCAATCAGCTGTCTCGGGGGCGGCCAGGAAGAGGAGATCAACGGCAGAGATCTCCTCCTCCCGGCCAGGGCTGATCTCCCGACAGTGTCAGCATGGGAGATTTGAACAAACAGCTGATCTGACAGCTGTTTAGCTCTCCCGCGCCGACGCCGAATAGGGTGATATCGGTGCAGGAGATAAGAAACAGCTGATCGCTGCTTCAAATCTCCTGCGCCGACCTCACCTATTCGGTGTCGATGCGGGAGATTTAAACAGCTGTCAGATTAGCTGTTTCTTCAAATCTACCACGCTGACACTCACCGGCGGCCACCGGGAGAGATTTCAATGAGATCCGCAGCGTTCTCCTGCGCTGTCATGCGGAGGACACTGCGGATCCATTGACTTAAATGCATGGTTTGTGCGCTTGCAGCTAAAACAAGCTCTCGCGAATACACAAAAAATGCAACATGCTGCGTTCGGAGTGCTCTCGGAGGGTGCACAAATTGTGGGCATCCGAGAGGAAATGCAACCGAATGCAGCCAAAAGCAGGCACATGCGTTCCCATGTTAAACATAGGAACGCATGTGCGCAAGTGTTTGGCTGCATTAGGTGCGCTGCGTCCCAAACGCAAATGTGAAGGCACCCTAAGTGTGTTTGTATTTGTTATTTGAGCTGTGTTTGGCAACTTTTGGACACCTTTGAAGGTGTTTTCTGTGTGTTTCATGTTGCCTGCTATTGATTTCATTGGTGTTCAGGGGATTTGGTGAACTGTTCAGTGAACAGTTTGGCAAACAACCCAGCATTCAGCAAACCGAACCGAATCCGAACACTCAGGTGTTCATTCATCTCTATTAGGGATGGGTGAATCCTAAATTACTCAGAATCGATAGACTCTAACGAGTCCAAGTCCAGGACTCGCTACTCGTTGCGAGCCTAGCGAGTCCAATATAAATGAATGGGGAAGCGAGTAGTGCAGCGATTCCTCTGCTGCTGGACCCTATAAGGGGTCTGGCAGCAGAGGAATAACCTGCCATTCCCCATTTTATTATTTTAAAGCCAGAGGCAAAAAGCCGCCGGCTTTTAAAGAATAGTAAAAAAAACGAATTGAACCGTGACCCGATCCTAAGTTAGGACCTGGCGGAGTGAGCAGGAGCAGGGACGCAGGACCCAGGCGGGGAAGCCGGTGGTGAAATTTGCTCACCGCCGCTTCCTCCTCTGAGTCCTGACCAGGGGCGGGCTGGCAGGACGGGGGAAGGAAGGGGGGTGTGCGAGCACCGGACCGGCCGGCTACTTACTGCTGCCTCCGCCGCCGTCACAGACTCGCTCCCAGGCTCTCTGCTGCTGCTGCCTCCGGAGATTCCAGAACGGTGACAGAGCAGTGAATAAATTAACTTCCGTCACAGCTCGGGGATCTCTGGCAGCAGCAGAGAGAGTCGGGCTGACAGCAGGGTTCAGCTCAGGTCATAATGACCTGAGCTGAACCCTGACTGTTTAGTCAGTTCTCAGCCTGCTCTCCCTGTGCATAGACATGTGTGTCTAAGCACAGGGATGTAGCAGAGCTGAGATTGTCAGCCTGCTCTCCCTGTGCATAGACATGTGTGTCTAAGCACAGGGATGTAGCAGTGCTGAGATTGCGTTTTGGACTACGTCGGACGGAAGAGGATTTTTTAAATAAAGATGAAGTCTCTAATTGTGTTCTGTTTTATTTCTAATAAAATTATTTTTTCTCGGTGTTGCGTCTTTTTTCTATTGATTACTGGAAATTTATGGCGGTCATGTCTAATATTGGCGTGACCGCCATAAATTCCGGGCTTAGGGCCAGCTGATAATACAAAGCTGGCCCTAACCACTTTATTACCCAGTGAGCCATCCGGCACCAGGGCCACTGGAAGAGCAGGGTTCAGCGCCAGAAGATGGCGCTTCAATTAACGCGCCATCTCCTGGGGCGGCTGCGGGCTGCAATTTGAAGCGGGGGGTGCCCAGAAAGCTTAGGCCTCCCTGCGCTGCGGATTCCAGCCCCCAGCTGCTTAGCTGTACCTAGCTGGACATAGAAATTGTGCGGATCCCCACACATTTTTTTTTAATTATTTCATGAAATAATAAAAAAGGGGGCTCCCCTATATTTTTGTGTCCGGCCAGGTACAAATAAATAGGCACCTGGGGGTTGGGGGCAGCCCGTCGCTGCCTGCTGGATCCGGCTGGTAACAGAAATACGGCGAAGCCCACGTCATTTTTTTTTTGAAAAATCAATAAAACAATTCTAAAAAAGGGATTGCATCTTTATTAACCCTTCGACCATGGTCCAGGGGTTAATAAAGATGCAGTCCCTTTTATTTATATTGTTTTATGGATTTTTCAGAAGAAAATTTGACGTGGGCTTCGCCGTATTTCTGTGCCAGTGAAAGGAACCAAAAGTTCCAAAAGACTATATAGATAGGAATCACTGAACACGTACAAGGAAATATGCTTCAGATGAAAGTTTATTAATAGTGTCTGTTCATTACGACAAAACTATGACGTTTCGGCCCATGTGGGCCTTGATCACAAAGTCTCTGTAAAATATGAAAGAATATAAAATCAGAATGTTTTGTTTAGGACAGTATTGCATCATATCCACAATATATGTGCAACTAATATATATATGTAAACGATTTGAAGGAAACCATGCATAATATCTTGGTTATGACTGAGAGGATCAACTAAAAGTGCGAATAACCAGAGAGATGGAAAAAAGGAGGAAAGCTATAGCGAGCATAATAAGGTCAAAAGAAATTCAAGTATAGGATCACGATGTTAGGATTGGTACAAATATATAAACTGAAACCTAACCTTGGTTTGAGTGCATCCAATGAAATGTAAATTCCCATAGAGAGTAATCAGTAGATTACTCTCTCTCCTTTAGAACTCAAGGTACTCAACAAAGGGTTATCATTTTGCCCCACTCCACAATGGGACTCCTTCCAGTTAGAGAAGGACCTTCAATCATTTAACCGCAACCTTAGGTTGAAGGTACATTTTGAGAACAATCCCTTACCCAGGGGGAATACACTAGGCACTTTACCAGAGCATAGCCTGGGCTACTCATTGAATTTAGATACATTGGGACTCAGGAATCCGAGTACATATATGCCCCCTAAAACTAATCATGCAGTTGAGGCATTTATTGATCTAATTGATAGGGATGTCAAAAAAGTTATTCATGACCAACGAATTGGCCTTCTCCCAGTCCGCCACAATCTTACACCCCTGAGAAACATTACCTCTCTCAAAGAAAATAAAAACATAATTATCAAGCCAGCGGATAAGGGAGGGGCAATACGGTGATGAATAAGACTATGTACACCCAGGAGATCAGGAGACAACTGTCCGATACCACCACCTATAAAAGAATTCAGACAGATCCAACTGCCTCCATACGCAAAAAAATTGACAGTATCTTGACCAAACATATACAGAACAAAACCATTGACGAAAAAATCAGAACATTCCTGACAAACCACCGTCCTATCACTCCGGTTATTTACATCTTACCCACGATACATAAAAATCTATAGAACCCTCCAGGATGACCAATAGTTGCTTCGACTGATTCTATACTAAACCCTCCATCAGTCTTTTTGGAAAAACTATTGACCCCATATACTCACAAAACCAAATCCTTCAATCTAGACACAGGTGCCTTTTTACAAAAACTGAAGGATATTGGCATTATCCCAAACAACTGTATTCTAAACACATGGGATGTCAATAGTTTATATACATCTATAGACCACAATAAGGGCATAGAGGCAGTTTCATTCACCCTACAAGAAGCCATGGTGGACACCAAGACCAAGGATCTCTGTACTGATCTATTAAACGTAGTATTACGTGAGAACTTCTTTCTATTTGAGGACGAGTTCTACATCCAAACCTGTGGTACCGCGATGGGATCTAATGTAGCGCCTGCCTACCCTAATCTTTACATGGATCGTTTTTAATAGGAATATGCCTATCCTAATCCTACATTCCAAAAAAAATGCACTTGTTTAGGTCAGATACATAGACAACATCTATGGCAAGGAGACACACAGAGCTTACTTGACTTCTATAACACCATAAACCAAGTCAGACCTGAACTCCAATTCACTTTATCGCATGACAGTAATGCCATCACCTTCCTTGACACTAAAGTACTCAAAGATCATCATGGACTCCTTACCACAGATATCTATACCAAACCGACAGATTGCAACAGCCTACTCTCATACGAAAGTTGTCATCCCAAATCCACCAAAAACAGTCTACCAAGATCACAATTTAAAAGGGTCACTAGAATAGTGTCAAATCCCCAGATTAGAGAAACTAGACTAATTGAGATGGCAAACAAATTCAGTAACCGCAACTACCCTAAACAATTACTGAGTAGTGAACTGCAAAAAGCTAAGACCGAAACCAACTGCCCAGCTTTAAAAATTAACAAACCAGCCAGACTCCCATTTGTACATTACCACCACCTGTCCATACAATGAGTCCATAATCTGATCCGACATCACTGGCCATTACTTACTAAGACCTATCCCAACATTGACGCATTTAAAACACCTCCGATTATGTGCATGAGACGGCCCCCCAACATACGGGACAAGTTAGTTAGAGCCGATTTAGGATCAACTAGGCCTAATCCAACACAGACTCTATCTGGACAGAAACATACGGGCACATTCCCTTGTCTGAGCTGTATGTCATGTTCCAGTCATTAAGGGCAATGAGGTGGTTCACCCTTGTTAAGGCAAATCATACCTGTTAGGGACTTCTTTACCTGTGAGGCTAACTTTGTTGTTTATGTGATAAAGTGCCCATGTGGACTATTATATGTTGGTGAAACCACACAAGCCATTCGTGACAGAATATCCAGTCACAAGTCCACTATCAGGTGCGAAAAAACCTGGTTACCTCTACCGGCCCATTTCAAAGAACCAAGACACAATGTGTCCCAACTTAGGCTCCAGGTACTAGAAAAAGTACATAGACCCAGACGAGGTGGTAATCATATTCAACTATTAAAACAGCGAGAATCATAATGGATTTACACGCTAGATACTCTGACACTTAGGGGTCTTAATCGTGAAATTGATTGGCTAAACTAATGTATACAACTTTCTCCTAGGTCACCTAATATTTAGAAAATTCAG
>JARQOC010000005.1:311472216-311490065 GCA_033576535.1 Allobates femoralis
TTTAACATCACACTGAGACTGAAATTAGGATGCTGTTTTACCACTGCAAACAGGGGGCACAAGAAAGTGTCCTAGACTATGCCTTGCGCCTCCAGGAGGCACTGAGAACTCTCAAGCAAGTAGACCCAATCAGTATACGTGATTAAAATAGAATGCTAACTGAGCAGTTCATAAGGGGGCTCAGGTCACCAGATGACAGCAGGCAAGCACGCTGGTGGGCTCTCCAAAACCCTGATGCAGAGTTTGCCACCCTAAAAGAACTAGCCATTAAGGGACAGCAACTCCCAGCGATACCAGACTTAGCCCCATAACCGTGTTGAGTTAATGCCCTTTCCTCACAAGCAGTGCCTTCCTTATCACCTGTTGCAGAGGCCAACATGCAGACTGTAACCCTGACTGGTTTGACAGCCTGTGCTCCAAGGTGCACCAGCTGAGCAAAGATGTGGCCAAGCTCCAGGGTGCCAGGTATTAAAAGACAAAGACAAAGCCACAAGGAAATATACAACTCGCTGACAGCCTGGAGGACGTCCTGTGGATGAGGAAGAGGACACCATCGCTTCGAGGGAGACCCACAGACTGCTACAGTTCCAATGGGCAGCCCTCTGTTGCAAGTGCAACAAGGAGGGATACATCTACCGGTTCTGTCCGTTAAACAAGCAACCCCTGGGGCCAAACCCAAGGAGTAGACTGTCCGGGCCCGTCCAACTGGATAGATAGGTACGTGGGAGAGCATCCGTACCTATCCATCACCATAGATGGTATTCCTACACAAGACTTGCTGGACACTGGATCCCAGGTAACCACCATCCCGAGTATCCTTTATAAATGATTCTGGTCTGAAACTGAACTTGACCCTCCAGACCCCAACCTTAATATTATTGCTACCAATGGGTTACCTGTCAACATAGAGGGGTGCCAGGAAGTAACAATAAAGTTGGAGAGGGTGGAATTAAAGAACCAAGGACTTATTGTGGTTGAAAACTAATCCTAATGAGAGGAACCCACAAATCATACTTGGTACAAATGTCATTGGTAATTGTTTAGGAGAAGTATTGTTCTTACTCCAACAGATCGCAAACACTGCTCCTCCCGGGGAGAGGAGGGCTCTCCAGAAGGAAATCAAAACCCTCATGTACCAGCAATAGGTAAGCCTAACAAATGGTGAAATAGGTAGTGTACGATTAACAGACCCAATTCCTATTGTGGTACCACCAAGAAGTGAAATGATGATCTGGTGTCGGGCAGCAATAGGCCTCAGAGGGCAGGACTACCAGGCAGTAGTAGAGCCAATGATGTCTGAAAATAGTCCTACTGTACACTCCTGCCTGCCAAGGGGTGGTTGATGTACGCAAAGGAAGAGTATCCATATGCATACTGAACTATGGTGATGATGAAGTTAAGTTACCAAGGTATTCAACTGTTGCTAAATTGTACCATCTAGACAACAACTCAATACATGCAGTAGAACCACTGACTCAACCTGGTTCAGAAGAGGATCACAACTCCAAGAAGCAGTTAGAGAATTGTTGTCAGGAACTCCATGTAGGAACTGATCACACACCTTCTTACAGAAACACAGAGTTTATCCGGTAGTTCAAGAGTATGAACAGGTATTTAGCAAGCATCCACTTGATTTTGGGAGGATAAAAGGGGTACACTATCACATACCCACAGGAAACCATCAAGCCATTAAAGAGCGATACAGGCCTATATCACTAGCACACTACCAGCGAGCTAAGGAAATGTTGCAGGACTTGAAGGACGCAGGGGTTATCAGAGATAATTGTAGTCCCTGGGCAGCTCCACTGGTCCTGGTTAAAAAGAAAGCCGATAGTATGAGGATGTGTATGACTATAGGCAAATGAATCGTGTAACACACAAAGATGCTTACCCGTTACCCCGTATAGAAGAGTCACTTGCTGCATTGAAATCTGCTAATTACTTTTCAACCTTAGATATTACTAGTGGGTACTGGCAGGTCTCCGTTGCAGAAGAAAACCGTGAGAAGACAGCCTTCACTACACTGATGGGACTATGTGAGTTCAACAGCATGACATTCGGGCTGTGTAATGTGCCAGGAACGTTCCAGAGACAGATGGAGTGTTGCCTAGGCCACCGAAACTTTGAAACCGTGCTTTTCTACCTGGATGATTTCATAGTGTATTCTAAGACCTATGAAGACCATCTGCTGCATCTAAGTGAAGTGTTTGAAGCATTGTCCAAGTACGGGATGAAGTTAAAACCGTCAAATGCCACTTGTTGAAACCAAAAGTTCAGTACTTCAGCATGTGGTCAGTGCAGAAGGAGTAGCACCAGACCCTGACAAGGTCACGTCATCAAGGACTGGCCAGAACCAACTACTTTTAAAGAGTTACGCCAATTCTTAGGACTGGTCGGGTTCTACAGGAGGTTCATCAAGGGCTACACGAAGATAGCAGCGCCTATGCAAGATCTCCTGGTAGGACAGTGTAAGAAGGGCAAGATCAGAGGTCCTCTGCTCCGGTGGGGACAGGAACAAGAACAGTCTTTTAAGCAGCTGAAAGAGGCCCTGACTGGAGAAGAGATCCTGGCCTACCCTGACAACAGTTTACCATTCCTGTTATACACTGATGCCAGCAACGTGGGATTAGGAGCTGTCTTATCACAGAGACAGAAAGGCAGAGGGTGATAGCGTATACCAGCAGGAAGCTCCTTCCCACAGAAAGGAATTAAGAGAACTACAGCTCATTTAAACTGGAGTTCCTAGCCTTAGTGTGGGCGATTACAGAATGGTTCAAGCACTACCTGTCAGCTTCAAAGTTAACAGCTTTCACAGATAGCAACCCCCCGACACATCTGGAGACTGCAAAGCTGGGAGCAATGGAGCAACGCTGGATGGCCAGATTATCGGACTTTGATTTTACCATCAAATACCGGGCAGTCCATAAGAACGCCAATGCTGATGCCTTGTCCAGGATGCCTATCTTACCGGACGCGTGAGAAAACATGGATGAGCTAGAAGAAGTAGAGCTACCAGCCTTCCACCGCCCAAGTGCTTCCCAGTGTCATCATACCAGTCAGAGACGTCAGGAGACAACAGTGAACCCGTTACCTCACCATATATGGAAGGAGACGCAGGACAGTGACCCAGCTGTCAGCTTAGTCAAGGAGTTGATAACTAAACAACATTCCTGCCTGAGTGTCCTCCGCATGACAGCGCAGGAGAACGCTGTGGATCACATTGAAATCTCTCCCGGCTGCCACTGGGAGATCAGCTAAAGCCGCCAATGATCTCCTGCCGGTGTCAGCAGGGAGAACGGGGAGAAACAGCTGATCTGACAGCTGTTTAAATCTCCGGCGCTGACACCAGCGGGAGATCAGCTGTGGCCGGGAGGAGGAGATCTCCACCGCTGATCTCCTCCTCCCGACCGGCCCCGGTACAGCTGATTGGCTAGCGGGCTGCATACTAATGTGAACGCATGCGGAGATTCTCTGCTGCGTTCACATCAGTATGGGCTGCGTTTGCACTGCGTTTGCGTCTGCATGCCATATGCATGCAGACACAAACGCCAGTGTGAAACAAACCTTACCATGGTAGACCACTACTCCAGATTCTTAGTGGAAAACCAAGAATCAAGCGACTAACATCTGTATACTTTATAACATTTTATTCATCAAAGATACACAAGGAGGGACATACACAAAAGAAGACAGACAACCCAAAAGGGGTGTCACCCGTTATGAGTACTGATGCATAGAGTACATAAATATAACACATGGATCAAGGTCCAGCAGAAATTGACATGATGGTGGAGCCTTTTTCCCAAAAAAAAATCGGTATAAGATCTCTTCAATACAAAAAATATATATCACATAAGCTACAAAGATTTGTATAAATGTATAGTAATAAAGTAACTTATAAACCCTGACAAGTAAAGTGCAAGTGCTCATGCATATTTTACATCATGATTAGTTTGGCAGAAAGACGGTACCCACATCGATATTCAGAATAACCCAAATGGGATCACTTTATAGGCAAAAGTGCAATAAGGGCTATTGTAACAAAGACATAGCTTACAATGTCCAGAAATGGCACATTGTTATCCTTATTAAGTTAGTATAAGATCAAACACAGGATCAATAGATCTGAATATAACATGGCAAGAGCCGCTGGAAAAATACACATAAATAATCATAAATACTGCATCAGTAAGGATTCTCACCAATAAGGTGCTCAAATGCGGGAGACACGAGCCCCGAGAGCCATTTCGTGACCTTCGTCAGGGGCTACTAGATTGCATACAGGATGGGGCTTTAAAAAGGCCGGCCGGCTTAATGATCATCATAATCAGCTGTTTAGATGGTGTACGGCTATTGCAATGGAGACAGGAAGCGGAAGTGTCCTCGCATCATCACCGAGCGCGGCCAGAGTGTACACACTCGTGTCCGCGATCAGCGAATCCAGCAACGACACGTCCCACCGCTTCGCTGTTCCCCAGCAACAGAGGCGCACGTCACGGCGGGTCAAGTGATAGGTTTGTTTATCTTTTAGGAGCGTGCACAACAGGCAGAGTATCGCGTTCCTGGTCACAGAGCAACGATCTGCAACAACAAAGGGCACAGACATCATACATTATAGGAGTGAATAGGACGGATCAATAACAATTACATGTACATAGTACATAACTGTTGTCAAGAGCAAAGTATGGGAATGTTATTACACAAAAGTGTACAGAGGAGCAACATTAGTAGCTCAAATACATAATTACATACTATATTACATATACAAATATCATGTTACAGAAATATATATATCTAAACCACATTCCACACTGTATTGACCAAGTGAAATTCCACTTTTCAACTCCAGGATGAATAAAGTCAAAAGTTGATATAATGAATGAAGTTCTATGTCCACAGCAGATACATACAAGGGCCCGGCATGCCTATATAAAAGATGAAGTTAAAAACCTGATTAATTTACAGGTATAAAAATAGAGAAACAAAACAGTGCAGATCAGAGATATGGAGCATAACTAATATTCTCATTTAATCCATTGGGGCGCAGAGTTCCGAGTAACCAAATCCACTTGGTCTCCAGCATGGCAACTCGTTTGGCAACTTGTCATTGATATGTTGAAAAAGGTACCCCTTGAAGTAAGAAATCAGTGGCCAGAGAAAGTACCTGATTTAGTGGACATATACAACCATATACCTGTAAGTTCTACTAACTACACTCCAGTATACCTGATGCGAGCAAGACCTGGAAAACTCCAAGTTGACCTAGACATGGGAATAGTAGTACCAAACACAGATACTTCTGATGCAGATTGGGACTCTACCTGTCAGCAGCAGTACAAGAAGGTACAAAAATGTGTAGAAAAGGACTTAGAACACAACAGGGACAAACAAGAAAGAGACAACAATAAAGATGTGTCAGCTGAACCCTTGATACCTGGTGAAATGGCTCTAAAAAGAAAGAGAAGAACTCATAAGCTAGATGTTCAGTGGGAAGCTGAACCCTACATCGTACTTCAATCTAATTTTGACAACAGCAAAACTAGGACGTTTTCTTCCTAGGAATTTTACCATTCACTATTATCTGTTATTTCCAGTTCTGCTGGCATTTCATTTATAGAAGTCTGCAGATATAGAAGGCGCAGAGTCTTAGTGACTCGGGGTAATTTTTGTACTATCTGCTGTTGGTGGTTTTTTGATAGTGTTTTATACTGACCGCAATAGTATTCTATCCTGTCTTTCCAATATAGCTAATTTGGCCTCTTTTGCTAAACCTTTTACTCTGCCTGTGTTTGTTTTTCTTTCTCTTGTTTCCCAGTTAATATCTGTGGGGGCTTGCTATTCTTTTGGGGTTCTGCTCTGCGGCAAAATAGCTTTTCCTACATCCATCTTTAGGAGCAGTTAGTTCTCCCGCTGTGCAGAGGTGTCTAGGTCTGGTTAGGTACATCCCATGGCTACTTCTAGTTGCGGTGTGTAGTCAGGGATTGCGGTCAGTATAGTTACCAATGACTTCTGTGGAATCTGAATGTTACTCCTGTGTCATCGGTTCATAACACTCTCCCCCAACATCAACATCACCTGCAGTGTGAACATGGCAATGCCTTGTGAGAGGGGCATAAGTCGCAGAAGGAAGTGTGGCACCCCTGCAGGGGATTGCCACAGGATTCACCGGTGCAAGGAGGGATTTACACTTTGGTACACACAACACACAACACCTTCCACCCCAGACCTGAAGGGGGAGCTCTATTGGCTGCCTTAAGCCAGATCCCCTTTACAAGATCCAGGCCTGAGGGGAGGAGTCAGTTAGTCCAGTTAGTTCCAGTAGTCTGCAGTTGGAGAGAGGAGAGAGCAGCAGTGAAGGAGCTGGTCGCTGGCATGAGATTAGGCCCAGGATCAGGGAACACTGACCAGCTGTGCTGCACCCTAGGGAAAAGCTCGGAGGACAGTGGAGGAGTAGGAGAATTAAAGAAGGGAACAGACAAAGCTTCTCTTTACTACACCCGGACACCTGTTCCTGGGGCTGTGGGAAAGAGACCTCTTCATGTCGGATCGGCTGCCGTCGATGTGCCGTGTCAATCTTTGGGCACGGTACATCGACGACATCTTCTTGATCTGGCATGGTTCAGAATTTGAACTACATACTCTGATTGACTCATTGAATATCAATGATGTCAATATTAAGATCACTTATCATATGGATAAAAATAAGGCTGATTTCCTCGATGTTTCCGTGGCGAGGGGGGAGGGTGGCCGGCTGTACACCGACATCTTCAGGAAACCTACTTCTTCCAATGCCCTTCTCCATGCCTCCTCATCCCATCCTGCACATATGATACGTGCAGTCCCCGTGGGTCAGTTCCTCCGACTCAGGAGGATCTGCTCAACTGAGACTGACTATGCCCTCCGTGCTGAGGAGTTGAAATCACGATTCCTTGCACGAGGCTATAGTCACCGTGCTGTCAAGTTTGCCGCTAATCGGGCCAAACATGCCACACGAAACGACCTTCTTTATAACACAAGACCTAGGGCACGGGATGGTCACGTTAGATTTGTAACAACATACCATGGTCAATTTGATCAGATGAGAAAATGCCTAGAAAAGGCCTGGCCAATATTACTGAGTGATAGTACTCTGTCTAAAATACTGCCACTGAGACCTATGGTGGCAGTTAGACGATCCCGTAATTTACGTGACCATTTGGTGCCCAGTCACTATACAAAAAATATCCGTACTACATTTTTGGACAATATTCCTCGGACATCTGGCTGTAGCCCCTGCGGTAGATGTGTATCATGCCCAAACATAGAGAGAATAGACACATTCTCAAATGCGGTGGGTACCAAAACCTACCGCATTTAGAAGAAGATCTCATGTGTTACCACAGGGGTTATATATTATGCCACTTGTCCCAAACGAAAATATATGTGGGTCTAACCACACGAGCTCTTAAAGTTCGTGTGCGTGAGCATGTTTTGGCCATAGAGGCGGCAAAGGGTTGTGATGATCCGAGGACTCTAAAGACTCTACCAAGGCACTTTTTTGAGTGTCACCAGTCTCGTGGTGACCTCTTGAAAGTGAGGGGGATTGATTCTGTAGACTTGGGGATCCGTGGCGGACCACTAGCTAAACGAGTTGCTATGCTGGAGACAAAGTGGATCTGGTTGCTCGGTACACTGAGACCCAATGGGTTGAATGAGAATATCAGTTATGCTCCATACCTTTGATCTGTATTGTTCTGTTTCGATATTATTCAACTTTAGACTCATTATGTCTTTTTAAATTACTCTTTTTATACAGGCCTGCCGGACTATTGTTATATATTTGTGGATTCGAACTTCATCTACTATTCTGCAGACTATGGAGCTGAATGTCTGTGCCTATGTCATATTTATATTGAGATGATAGGCTTCTTAATGTAATAACTATGTATATACTTTGTAATAAATAGCTGTGTACATCGCATGATAATTTTGTTATGTATACTGTAAAACTGTTTTCTGGATTATAGCCCTATTCTTGTGGTTATGACATTTGCATAGACTCTAATATACATAGATGCTATAATGCTTGCTCTTAAATGTGCACTTTTCGTGTTCCACATGGCTGCAGAGTATCACTTTTTGTTGCGAGCGCAATGCTCTGATTAAAATACCTGCCTAGATCGCATAAACAAACTTGTCATGTGACCAGTTGTGACGCGCGGCCGGGTTGCTGGGGAACGTAGGTGGCGGTGTGACGTGTCGGCTCCTGAATCGCTGGCTGTGGTCGCGTGGTTCACACGCGCGCGCGCCTAGCGATTGCGTGCTGACGCTTCCGCCTCCTGCCTCCACTGCCGCGGTCGCGCGTCAGCGTAACAGCTGATCATGATAATTTCAATGCCGGCCGGCCTTTTTAAAGCTCCACTTTCCCTGAAACTAATGCCCCCTGACGAAGGACACGAAATGGCCATCGGGGTGTGTGTCTCCTGGTTGTGAATACTTCTTGGTGAGATTGTTACACCATTACAATTATGTGATGCCTTGTTTATGCTGGCTGCTTTTTCAGATGTGCTGCATTTGATACCTCTGATCCAAAAGTTGGGTCAGAACTTATTATGGATAATACTGCACTATAAATAAGCATTACTAAATGTGATACATTTGGATGCTTACTTTTGGTAGCTCTATTTGAACTAAAATAGTCCCAACTATATCTGGCTTTAATGATAATTATGAGCACTTGCACTTTATCGTTTACTAGCCATATATTTGTGGATAATATGACTTCTATATTTTAATATTTTGTAGTGACTATTTGGTCAGTAAAGCTCTACCTACATGTCAGTTTTTGCTATATCATCAATTTTGATCATATATTTTGTACTTATGTATTAAATACTCACAACAGGAGACACCTCATATGGGTTGTCTATTCTTTTTGTGTACGTCCCCCTCTGTATACCTTGTCAAATAAATTGTTCAATATTCAGATGTTGGTCGCTTGTATTTTTGGTAATCCAGTTAGTTCCAGTAGTCTGCAGTTGGAGAGAGGAGAGAGCAGCAGTGAAGGAGCTGGTCGCTGGCATGAGATTAGGCCCAGGATCAGGGAACACTGACCAGCTGTGCTGCACCCTAGGGAAAAGCTCGGAGGACAGTGGAGGAGTAGGAGAATTAAAGAAGGGAACAGACAAAGCTTCTCTTTACTACACCCGGACACCGGAGTCCGTCACTGCAAGGCATCCAGTGCAGCAGTAAAAGCCCGGAAGAACCAGGAGGACCAAACCTCCCCACCCCGAGGAGTACAAGTAAGAGACACTCAAACTGACCAAACACAGGACCAGGGGCGAAAGAAGGAATAGGGACCCCGCAGAAGGACCTCATTGTCAGTGATAGAGTAAAGCCCTGAGAGGGAGAAGGAGCGGTGAGTGCAGTTACAGGCAGGACTTACCCCAAACCACTGTGCACAGAGACAGAGGAGGCCTCACAACTCTCCAAGGTGAAAGTCCTAAATTGCACCAGGGACCTGGTTACTTCTCTGGACTGTACCTGTTACCCTGTCACCAGTAAAAAGTACCGAAACAAAGACCACTGTGTGTGTGTGTGTCTGCTTAGCTGCCACTATTCACAGCATTGACTGCAGAGACGCTACTACGACTCCCCTCATCCATCCCCGCTGCCCTGAGGTAAAGCTCCACCTGTAGGGAGCTGTACTACACTGAGCTGCACCTCCATCACCTCAGCGGTCAGCCGCAGCGCTGGTATACACTTTACCAGGTACCACAGGTGGCGTCACGTAATCAATTCCCCTTCACCACCATCATCCCCCACCATCCCCGCCATTGATGGTCCTGGGCACGGGACCGGGGACCGACCAGCCGTGATCCCCCATCCAAGTGACCATCAGCCCCGGTACCCAATGACCCCCTACCCTGTTGACCGCCTCAGAAGCCCAGGCAGAGGCGCAATGCCTTTATCACCAGCGCCATCTATAGGGCAAACTTGATGGTGCCTAGTGACTGGGAAAGGAAATACAGGAGCAGGTCCAGACGAGGAAGCATCACTTGCTTCACCCATAGATGGAATATGGTGTTGCTTAGTGGATGGGGCAGGAATTACGGAAGCAGGTCCAGGTGGGGATGTGACACACTGCATCCTCACCCACAACTCTGGCTTTGAACAGCAACAGTCATGGGTGTACAATTGTCAGGGGCAGTAAGGGTTACCTAGCCTGGGCCTTTTTTTGACACCGCAAAGGATAACTGAACTCACACTATTTGCAAAGTTTGTAAAAAAAAAAACAGTGAAGGAGAAAAAAAAATAATTGACTACTACATGCATAATCTGCACATGGTCCACCACCATGCATTACTCTGGCAAAGCTACGGCACTAAAACGTTACCTAGTGAGCCTCAACAACACCATCCACAAAATGAAATGCATGTGCTGCTTCTTCCTCCTTCATCACCATGGCAAGTGTTGTCCGACAGCTGTCCAGTGGCAAAACCTCCACTTGTTTACATGCTACAGTTAGGGCAAGTGAGAGTTGATCAGCTGTTACAGAAGTGGACACACCTGCTGGTTTTGACTGATGTCAGGCACCGAACATACCACTTGTCTATCAACCCACAATTATATGTCCGTCTGCACCTCCCTCACAGTGCAGCAGTTGTCAGGATGTTATGTTTTATGCTGGATGTTGTCCAATAAAGGACTAATATTTTTTTACATAACTGGTTTCCAAAGTTATTAGTGTGCCGAGGTTAAAAATGTATTGACTGATTGCTATTTTACCTCAGAGCACCTCATTTAAGGTTGAGCCCAAACATTTAAATTTTTTAGGACCCAGTAAAAGAGACACGCCTCAACGTGACTATTGAGCGGTTATCGATATGGCCATATTTATAAGTTAATTTATAAGCTAAGTGTCTCATTTTTTTTCATATTTCCTTAGCTGTAATGCTTTCCTATAGTCAAAATAAAATTATTTAGTGTTTGATTGCCGATGTTTTTTTGTTATGTTTCATATTCAGCATTGCAGCTACAGACATTACATGTTGTAAAGCAGTAGTTTTTTCTTGTTTATTACAAATTTATGGCACATTAATCCAGTATGGCTACCACAGCTTTCTGAAATGACATGGCATTGCATCTGGTTTGCCACTATTCGGACCATGATTTTTTTTTGCAACATGACAATGACCCAGTTGCTGATGAAGCTGCTTGTGAGAATGCCAAGGGTATATAAAGTTATCATCAAAGTTTAATGGGGGGTAAACTTGGAGGAATCGAAGGCTTACTACATTTTCTAATTTGTTTCACAATTATCCCTTTGTTGTATGGCTGTCTTCAGGCTAAATCTACAATCTGAGCATTCTCATAAGAGCAAGGAAACTGTACTACCTTAAACTAGTATAATAACAAAATATAGTTATATATGCTCAAACCACTACAGAAAGTTACATACAACAGACATTAATATGATGTTATATTCAGTACATCGCTATAAAGTAGCAATACTCTCCACACAAACTCCTTGCAGATGTTGTCCTTGCAGGGAATTGAACCCAGGAAATTGGGACCTCAGTGCTGCAATGTTGCAGCACTAACCACTTGAGCCACCGTGCCGCCCTTTACGACTTTGATAGGAGTTATATCATTCTCTTGACATGTAACTATGAACTCTTTCTTGGTCAGAGTCTGGGCAAGCATTAGTGGCCAACTACATAGAAATGACCTGTAGACTATAAAGAATAAAACCTGTTATTGCAAGAAAATAACACCAGATTAAATAAAGCAAGTCAATTACAAATTTGCTTATATGCTGTCTAAATAATTAAAGCAATTTATTAACTTAATAACACCCATTTAAATAGTAAGGTATGGAATATTTTTTAAGACGTTAAAAATAGTAGGTCCAAAAATGTGAAATATAAAATACATTTGCAATTTAGCTAATATAATACAGTAAAAATATTTACATTTTTTATATAATTTTTTTTAAAAACAAATTTCAAAAAGACTCAATAAAATATTGGCGAATAGGAATAGAGTGTATATTTGTGGTGCAGTCAAGCATCAATCACAAATGAGATTATCTTTTTAGAATGAGTTAATACAGACTTGTCTCTTTGACTTCTTTTTAAGCATTTGATATATGTACTAAAAAAATAGACACAAATGAAAGCCCATAACACAGACACTTCTCACATTCAGTGCATCAGTTGTATCACTACTGGCAGTATCCACTGGTGTGCATGTGTTTAATGATGTATAGATGATTTAACCTTTCAAACTTTGCCTCCCTGAGGAGCATCAGCTTTCCCTAAGAATATAAGTTCTAGAAACAAGCTAATTATTTATGTCAGATTTAATCATTACTATACATTATATCTTATGAATAATATTGTATATTTTAATCTATGAACAATAGTACATTTGAAGCTTTTGGAGGTGTTTCTAACTTGTCTTTATTTATATATAACATAATCTTGTAATTTTGTGGACCACAAGCTGAAAGACCAATCAATGATTTTGACAACATGCATTAATCAACGTCTACTTTAGTTTAGAATTCTGATAAGTGTATGGATAATCATGATTTTTTTTTTACTACAGTATAACCTTAGCATTACATATCAAAGATTTAAAAATATATTGAAAAGCCAAATACTGTTTCCTTTAAAATCATTTCAAAGCCTCTGTTAAATATCAATGCCATAGACATGATGAGGTTTGAGCTCAAAATTAGTGCATGCTGCCATTTTCCCTTGTGGATAGTATGTGCACACGATCTGGAGTCACCGCATCCTAGACATAGTGCCTCCAGACCCGCCGATACCTGTGGGTGAATGCAGGGAGACCACAGTTGCCATGTGCCCATGATCTGCATTTGGTACAGTGTGGCTTCTTACTGCATTTACACGATGGTGAACATACTGTTAAGATGGGGAAGCACGACAACCCGCACAGCAGCTGAAAACACGCTGTGGTCAGGAGAAGTACAGCAAGCATGCGATTTCCTGAAATCTCATCCACTGTGCTTACAAGCAACAATGCAACATTTTAGATGAAGCAGCAATACGCTGCGTCCAAAATGCTGTATTTCCTAATCGTGTGCATACAACTTTAATACGCATGTAAAGCTTTTTTTTTGCCTATTCACATATGCTCACGTGAATGAGCCCTCTCCAGACAACCTTTTCACCATGAAAAAAATCCTACAGAGCAATGTTAATCCTAAAGAAACTTTACATGGAAATGTTACACACTTTGTCACAGTCCATATTAAATTGATCTATAACATGATTATAGGCTACATTTAACACTTGACTAGGGAAAATTGAATCTTTTAGAATTCAAATTTGCTGACTTCACCACAATTTCGATTTTTGATTAATACATTTGCACAAATTTCAATACTGAAGAACTTGTAATTACTCACATGTTGAGAGAAGAAATAAAGAGCACCTTGCTAAACATAATAGATTACACTACACATGTCAGAGAGGACACTGCTGACCTTAAAAGCTTACACTCTACTGCAGCGAGAGAAATACTGAGTGAGGCTGGGGTTACACATAGAAGTCCGTTTTTGGAAGTGATTTTCATCACCAATCCGTTTTTTATAGGGTGCTTTTTGAGCCTCCTACACCCCTGAACGTTTTTGGACTTAGTCATTTTTTCATTATTTTTCCTTAAAAACGCATGTGCGTTAACGCATGCGTTAATGCAAGTGGCTATAAATGCCATGCGTTAACGCATGCGTTTCCCATAGGGCCCCATGTTAAAAAAACGCATGCGTTTTTTAACTGATGCCAAAAACGTTGCTAGCAGCGTTTTTGGCTCGAAAACGGACAGAGCAAGGTTTTGAGGTCCAGAAAAAACGGACAGGGTGTTTATTACATCCAATCCGTTTTCTGTCAGTTTTTGGACTTAGAAAAAAAAATTAACAAAAATGAAGCCAAAAACGGACCAAGGGCTCATGTGTAACCCCAGCCTAACTGTAGAAATGGAAAATAACTGCCATACAATCGGTGCATAACTGGGAACCATTGATATCTCATGGCAAAGGTCCTGACTATCTCTGTAAAAAGTATGATAATCTTTAAAAGGGTGATCCAAAGCCTTAAGAAATATTCACCTAAATCTCTATTTATTGCACTAATCTAAACTAATTTCTAATGTGGCTGCATTAAAAATTCCCCATCCCTCCCTCACTACCCTATCTCACAACTATTGATTTTTTTTTCTCGACTTTCTGTTTGATGATGCTTTATTTGAAAATCTAAATGCATGCTGGTTGCACCTGAGGAAGGAGACAGTACACCCCTGAAACATATAGTGCCCATTAAACATAGATTTTTATAAACCAACTAAAAAACAAAAAAGTATGTGTGTATAGTGTCCAAATACCTTGCAATAAATAGGTAAAAACAAGAATAGTTAAAAACACCGGGTACTTGGTACATACCTTTTTTGCAAAAATATAGGATCCATCCCGAGATGGGTCACCTTGTTGTTAGTGGGATGGCTTAAGCACTTTTTTTTGCACAAAAAAAAGTATGTACCAAGAACCCTGTGTTTTTAGCTACTCTAGTTTTACCTATTTATTGCAAGGTGTTTGGACACTATACACACATACTTTTTTGTTTTTTTGTTTTTTAGTCGGTTTATACAAATTTGGCAGTTTAAGTGAACTGGTTATACTGACCTGTTCACACTAGTACTTTCTGACTCAGTTTTTGTCTACATAGTTTTTTTTTATGAAGCTCTCTGATTTTTTTCTGTGATGCAGTGTCTGTTTTTCTATTTCATCTATTGCATCTATTGAATATTCACTGATTGAAGTCATTCTTTCCCGACAGTGTTCTTAAAAATAACAGAGTCATCATAATGCTCCAGAAAAAAATATCTGCCAGATGCAGTGCTCCTGAATAAATCATTGTGTTCCCTGCACAAAATATAACACGCATTTTCTCTCTTATGATACGTGCCTTCCACACTGCCCTTTCCTTTCCCTACTGGACCCCCTCTTATTACTGTGCTCTCACACTAATGTTCACTCTATACTCCACACTCTTTATAGTGTACCCAATCATCACACTCCCCCTCCTTGGCATACTGTCCCCTCTCTTCACCCATATCCCCCACTCCTCATATTTATTCCTTACATATACACCCCTTCTCACTTTCCATACAGTTCACCCCTTCCTCATTAACCTTACGTTTTCCTCTCACATTTTCTCCATACTGTCCCCTTAAATCTATTCTTTTGAGACAGATGCAAGTACCATTGGTTTCTGGAAGCCAGTGTATTACACCTTCTCTGAGCCACGGCTGAAAAGAAAATCTGCAAATACTGTTTTATCCAACAGATTAAGTCATGTCTAGTCCTAAATTTGTTAATAATCATCTTACCCAGGATGTGTTAGTAGAGGCATGACTGAATTTTCTAAATATTAGGTGACCTAGGAGAAAGTTGTATACATTAGTTTAGCCAATCAATTTCACGATTAAGACCCCTAGGTGTCAGAGTATCTAGCGTGTAAATCCAGTATGATTCTCGCTGTTTTAATAGTTGAATATGATTACCACCTCGTCTGGGTCTATGTACTTTTTCTAGTACCTGGAACCTAAGTTGGGACACATTGTGTCTTGGTTCTTTGAAATGGGCCGGTAGAGGTAACCAGGTTTTTTCGCACCTGATAGTGGACTTGTGACTGGATATTCTGTCACGAATGGCTTGTGTGGTTTCACCAACATATAATAGTCCACATGGGCACTTTATCACATAAACAACAAAGTTAGCCTCACAGGTAAAGAAGTCCCTAACAGGTATGATTTGCCTTAACAAGGGTGAACCACCTCATTGCCCTTAATGACTGGAACATGACATACAGCTCAGACAAGGGAATGTGCCCGTATGTTTCTGTCCAGATAGAGTCTATGTTGGATTAGGCCTAATTGATCCTAAATCGGCTCTAACTAACTTGTCCCGTATGTTGGGGGGCCGTCTCATGCACATAATGGGAGGTGTTTTAAATGCGTCAATGTTGGGATAGGTCTTAGTAAGTAATGGCCAGTGATGTCGGATCAGATTATGGACTCTTTGTATGGACAGGTGGTGGTAATGTACAAATGGGAGTCTGGCTGGTTTGTTAATTTTTAAAGCTGGGCAGTTGGTTTCGGTCTTAGCTTTTTGCAGTTCACTACTCAGTAATTCTTTAGGGTAGTTGTAGTTACTGAATTTGTTTGCCATCTCAATTAGTCTAGTTTCTCTAATCTGGGGATTTGACACTATTCTAGTGACCCTTTTAAATTGTGATCTTGGTAGACTGTTTTTTGTGGTTTTGGGATGACAACTTTTGTATGAGAGTAGGCTGTTGCAATCTGTCGGTTTGGTATAGATATCTGTGGTAAGGAGTCCATGATGATCTTTGAGTACTTTAGTGTCAAGGAAGGTGATGGCATTACTGTCATGCGATAAAGTGAATTGGAGTTCAGGTCTGACTTGGTTTATGGTGTTATAGAAGTCAAGTAAGCTCTGTGTGTCTCCTTGCCATATAAAAAGATGTTGTCTATGTATCTGACCTAAACAAGTGCATTTTTTTTGGAATGTAGGATTAGGATAGGCATATTCCTATTAAAAACGATCCATGTAAAGATTAGGGTAGGCAGGCGCTACATTAGATCCCATCGTGGTACCACAGGTTTGGATGTAGAACTCGTCCTCAAATAGAAAGAAGTTCTCAGTAATACTACGTTTAATAGATCAGTACAGAGATCCTTGGTCTTGGTGTCCACCATGGCTTCTTGTAGGGTGAATGAAACTGCCTCTATGACCTTATTGTGTTCTATAGATGTATATAAACTATTGACATCCCATGTGTTTAGAATACAGTTGTTTGGGATAATGCCAATATCCTTCAGTTTTTGTAAAAAGGCACCTGTGTCTAGATTGAAGGATTTGGTTTTGTGAGTATATGGGGTCAATAGTTTTTCTAAAAAGACTGATGGAGGGTTTAGTATAGAATCAGTCGAAGCAACTATGGGTCATCCTGGAGGGTTCTGTAGATTTTTATGTATCTTGGGTAAGATGTAAATAACCGGAGTGATAGGACGGTGGTTTGTCAGGAATGTTCTGATTTTTTCGTTAATGGTTTTGTTCTGTATATGTTTGGTCAAGATACTGTCAATTTTTTTGCGTATGGAGGCAGTTGGATCTGTCTGAATTCTTTTATAGGTGGTGGTATCGGATAGTTGTCTCCTGATCTCCTGGGTGTACATAGTCTTATTCATCACCATATTGCCCCTCCCTTATCCGCTGGCTTGATAATTATGTTTTTATTTTCTTTGAGAGAGGTAATGTTTCTCAGGGGGTGTAAGATTGTGGCGGATTGGGAGAAGGCCAATTCGTTGGTCATGAATAACTTTTTTTACATCCCTATCAATTAGATCAATAAATGCCTCAACTGCATGATTAGTTTTAGGGGGCATATATGTACTCGGATTCCTGAATCCCAATGTATGGTTTTTATAGAAGTCAAGTAAGTCTGTGTGTCTTCCCTTCCATATAAAAAGATGTTGTCTATGTATCTGGCCTAAACAAGTGCATTTTTTTTGGAATGAAAGGGTTAGGATAGGCTATTCCCATTAAAAAAGATCCCTGTAAAGATTAGGGGGAGGCAGGCGCTACATTAGATCCCATCGTGGGGACCAAGGTTTGGATGTAGAACTCGTCCTCAAATTTGAAAGAAGTTCTAAGTAATTTCTAGGGTTTAAAAGATAAATAAAAGAGATCCTTGGTCTTGGTTTTTCCACCATGGCTTCTTGTGGGTGAATGAAAAATGCCTCTATGACCTTATTGTGTTCTA